>CM021526.1:27863396-27873875 GCA_010994315.2 Pisaster ochraceus | reverse complement strand
GAACATTCCTTAGGAATGTTCAAAATGCATGTGTCCACGAGAATGTTCTTTTACCTAGAATGTGCGTGACTTTTGAGAAGCTCTTTTAAAAGGGCAATTTTTAAACATGTGTTATAACACTAGCTTTGACCTAGCAGTCAGTACCTTAAATAAATGTCATGCCATGCATGTTAAGCTGTAAATTACTACTTTTTAACAATTCTAGAAACAGTGCCTGCAGCCAACATGTTAGAAACTAACTTCCAGACATTGTTATGGTCACAACTTGAACTTCCCAAAAGGTCATTTTGAGGTCACGTGTTGAAATAAATCCGGTTCCAAAATATCAGGTAACTTCGCTGTAAGCCATGCCCACTTACGCAAACTGGCTCCAACGATTACTAGAAGCTCATAGGATCTGCATTGAGCCAATAATTATATGAGAATATAATACGCAAGAAAAATTTATTAATTGGACTTGGCTTTTACATATTCTCAAAAAACTCAAGTCTTCTCAGAGTTATAAGTTTCTTTCATAAGAAATGCCATAGAACGATGAGCTGGATGTTTTGGGGGTAGAATTTTACACAAATGAATGCCGACTTTGGAGGCAGAAGTTGCGAAAACTCCGTACATGCAGCAGATGCAAGCGTGTGTGATGCAATGACTAATCGACGGGATATGAAATAAATTGGCCCTGCTGGTACACCGTCTGAATTGGCTGGTTTAATCACACTATGTGACACTGCCTGGGGTTCAGATATTGGTTTTCAATATTAGTCGCAGGAAGAAAAGGCACAACAGACTCAATTGTGTACACAAGACAACGAATAATGGCACAAAAAAACACATTTGGTTTTATTATTCTCAAAATAAACATACATTTTTTCATTCACACCTGAAAAGAAGAACAATTTAAACAGGTAGGATGAGAATATTTAAGAAGCATTATTTCTAATGGTGGTCGAAATGCTGACTAATAACAATTATCCCCCCCATGTTTGCTACACCCCTGCCCAGATGGATCAAATTCAGCTTTGCAGTGTTCTCCCTTTATAGTGGTCCACTCAGTTTCCAACTAGTTCAGCTGACAAGCTTATTGCTTCCCAATTCTACTTGCAAACCGCCAATTGTTTATATTGCCTCAACTTACAAGTTCAATGCAAAATTACAATGTTAAAAGGATACCAGTGGAAACGCTGATGGACCAGTGAAGTGACAAGCTAAGTGGTCCGACTGGATAGTCACCTCAAAAGTTTAGGTCTTCAGGCAAATTTTTTAGGCGAAAGCAAATTTCCACATGGGTCATATTCTTTGACAATCACCAGTGCCCCAAGGTCAAATCTCGGGGATAATGTTCTAAAACCAATAGAGTCCTCTATTCTCTGTTATCAGCAAGGTGGATCCACGCCCTTGATGGACACCTAGGATGGGTGTCCGGCTGGGTCAGCATAAAGGTCCTCCTCTTTGCCTACACTCTAGCCGAGACAGTCATCTTGAAACCACTTCTATGCGGAATGGAGACCTGTGAGGACAGGGAGAGCGATGTTGATGAAGTTTTTAGGTTTGTAGCACGGGATTGTGATGATTTTGTTATAGTCATTTTTAATATTTGTATGTATACCGTATGCTGGGCAAATGTAAAAACTGACATTTTCTGCTCACAAAAGAGATTTCTTACATGGTGCTACCGCAAACCTTACTTATTTGACATTTTCATGTTAACCCCCCTCCCCAGCATATGGTCTGCATGCTTTAAAAAATGTTGATTTAACCCCTTATGATTTATAATACTCTGTACCTTGGTTAATGACCATCGACATCACATGGCCTCATAACCCTTCAACTTTGACATAACCTGTGTGACCTCTGACTGGAGTTTCGCCTTCTGGTATTGAAGCTTCAGTAGGACATCTAAAACAAAGGAGTATATACAAAAATTGTGTTTAAAAAGAAACCCAGTTAAGCTAGCTCGAACTCTGACCATCTTATTAAACCCCTTATTAAATACCTACCACCAAGGCTGTTTCTTCACAAGTCCCTTTCTAGCTCTTTATCAATGTAGGAACTCTGGGAGGCCAAGTGGGCCGACAGTTTCAGAGAGTTTCAGAGAGTTTCAGAGAGTTTCAGAGAGTTTCAGACAGTTTCAGAGAGTTTCAGAGAGTTTCAGACAGTTTCAGACAGTTTCAGACAGTTTCAGACAGTTTTGCAAGTGATTTGCATTATTTCAGGAAAACTTTTTGATCTACAGACTTGACCTTCTCCCATCCTGCACAAGAGCAACTTTTCCCAGTCTTCTTGCCCAGGAATGCTTAAAGGCCTCATGAAGTAACAACAGGTAGGAGGCCTATTAAGCACATTAAAAAATGCATATTGCTATTTAGAAAGTCAGACACCATTGTCTACAAGCAACACACACCATCTGATCTGTATTAACCCCTACTTTTATAAATTGAGCAGTTGCCTGACCCTCTGGTCCGTCATAAATTTTTCTCAAAAATATGAAGGTTTTGAGCAAAAATGTTCTTCAGAAATGTGTACCAAATTTGAGTCTGGAGTTGTACTGGCTACATGGCATGGACATTGGCTGATTGAGATGAGCCACTGCTCCGCTATCAACAGTCAAATTATCTCAGACAACATTGGAAACAAGGGCCACGTTTCATGGTGACCTATCACAGCACTTATAAGCGGGCTCTATAACACAAGATTCTGAGGTCCATCATAAATTCAGAATTCCACTGTAAGCAGTGCCGTGAAGCTGCTTAAAGACTCACCATCCAGTGTATCTGGGTTTGCAGCCACTTCCATACACAGTGCATTCGTCTGCTGTTCAGGCTTAATACGCTGCGATCCATCACTCTTCAGTGTACCCCCCCATTTCTCTATCAATAGCTCCGCCTTTACCTCCTGCATGAAAAACAGCACACGATAAATTTGAAACACCAGGTTCTATTCTTACTTTGAGAACAGATGAAGGTGGGTGGGTTTGGTGTGGGGTATGAGTTGGGTGTGAGAGGGTAGGGGGACTTGTGTGAAGTTAGAGGTTGTGTTAGGGGGGGCGGTGATGGTAGGGGTTGGTCGCAAAGGTACATAATAGGGGGTGCGTTTGAGGGTAGGGGATAGGTGTTTGAGTATGTTGGAAACGACTGCAGTGCAATAATACAATAAAATAAGGCTCTGCACGTGCGCATGCATAGTCATGTACTCCTAGAACTATTCGGTTCGTTCCGCTATCGTCTCCCCGACCGGGAGACGATAGCGGAACGAACCGCTATCGTCTCCCCGACCGGGAGACGATAGCGGAACGAACCGAATAGTTCTAGGAGTACATAGTCATGCATGTATGCCATGCAAACTTTAGGGCAGTTCTGTTCAGTGTTATGTGTCTGCCACACACACACTCCTGTCTGTGTAGTAGAAAACAAAATTCAGATTTTGTTTTATCAATGTCTGGTGCTTTCGGTTATTTATCTTAAATTGTTTTATTTATAACATTAAGTTAGCTTTTTTTTCTTTCTTTTTTTCATTGCAATTTTGGATGGGAAATACCACTCAGCTCAGTGACTCACCCCCAGTCCAACTGACCAACATGACCAACTTACCATGCTTACAACTTCTAATCCTACCCTTCCTTTGCCTTTTAAAGTCAAGTCAAATACCTACCAAGGATCAGGAGGAAAGACTGCCTTACCCAATACTTGCAAGCATGAAGTCTAAGCCCGGGGCATTTAACACAAAAATTTATAATTCCTTCAATCTCACCCTTGCTAATTCTTGGACGTCTTCGGTAAGTTTCTTGACGTTTGCTTGACGTATTGTCATCTCACATTGCAACTCTGCCTGGTGAAGCATCTCTTTGTGGTAGTTCTTGAGGCATTCATCTTGATTAAGGATACTTTCGCCATCCTCAAATAGATCCATGCAGGTCAGATTTCAACTTAAACTAAACAAATAAAAAACAACAACAGGGTTTCGACCCACTTTCGTTTTTCAGATTGCAGACGACAAAACTGATCAGTGGTTTTTGTACCGTGTTTAGTGGGGATGAGAATTTGGTCTTTTCCCTAAACGTCTAACACACAAAAACAACTTGACATTAATGCAAGGCACAGACTAATAAATTACAGCAACTACTGCCCTCAAGAGTTAATTTACACACAGGATGAGTGGGCGGGGCTGGCTTAGAGTGGGAGGGCTAGGTTGGGCTGGGGCACCAGCAAACAAAACCCCAACCCAGCTTATGTTTGACAGAAAGAAGCAAGTACGAATCCAAACGGATTGTCTTTGTTACTAATTACGCTTTGAAGTGTTTGGCGGCTTTTTAAAAATAAATGAAAACCATAACATTAATGTTGATCAATTTTTATTTTCTCACTACCCTCCTGACCATCTTAGTGTTAACTATATCCCAGTCGCACGTTATGTGTGTTAGTTACCGAATGGGACTATTTGATTGACTTCTAAATTCTCCATACCTTGAGGAAACAAAATCTCCGCTCTATTTTTTCGGGTCTTCCATTTTTCGAGGGGTATTTTTCTCTTCAGGAAAAGCAACTCCACCAATTTAATTAGAATCCTGCCGGGTCATTGGTAACAAGTGCATCCCATCCCATACAGTTGTTTGTGAGCAGATAAATGACCACCCCTTCTTAATTAATAGCCTCATATTGAGCAATTCTGTTTCCAAATATGGTCAACTTGGCTTTGTTATGCAAATAAGAAAGCCTGTGGCGTGACACCTTGTGGTCGAGGAAAATGCTGTAACGTTTCTTCGACGAAAAAGGAAAATGGATGAATTTGGAAAGTCTCCCTGCCTTTTGCTCCAAAAACTCGGGTTTTCACCGCAGTTCCGAGGGTAAACTATCTGAAAATGTACAATGGTGAGTTGATAGTTGTCTTGTTATAAGAATTAAAGTGTTGAAAATGATTTTTAGTCGCATAACTTGAAGATATTTAGGAGTGTTTTACAAGGCGCCAATTTGAAAATTATGTCACACGTGTTGAATATCGCCCAACGGGGAAGGATGTTCGAGTTTTACTTTTAGCGGAGATGGCCAGACAGGTCCAAGAATTGTCGGGTAATTTGTTTTATCGGAGTTTGTTGTCTCAACTTGAAATTCATTACTAAACTATGAAGCTCATGGACAAGCCTTATAATAGTGCTATATGAACCCTCAAGCATGTCATACGTAGAAAACATAACCAAGGAAAAGCTGTGGTAGTGTGTGTGTGCTTGCAGTTGCACTTGCACTTTTCAGGCAGGTGTCCTTTTTCTAATTAACGTTATCATACTATAGCTATTTGGGTGCTATGTAACAGAAAAAATTAATACAAAATATAACACCCTTGTAAGTAGTAGATACATTAAATTTGGCGGATTGTTTTGTAGGCCACTCATCCTGTCCTTGCTCTAAATCAAACCCATACATCCCCATTGCCTCTAATGGTATGAACTCTACCAATCCTGTTTAATGTTCAACACAAGAGGGCGCCAAACCGGATTATGGTATTTAAACCTACGCGCGCAATAGTGGATTTTCGACCATGTGACAAAAAGTAGCCACGGTAAATTTATATTTTTTCTTCATTTATCATAATTGTTTCTTCATTGCAATGCAGAATAACAATTAACTTTATCTTCAGGTGTTACTTGCTCAATTATTAAAACTGATACCGATACTCTCGCATTGATTGTCAGAGCATGGATGGACATGATGTCATTAGCTACCCTAATTGATTGTTTTCCCCCACATCTAAGTTTTTGGCACCATAACCTACCCCTTTCGGCTTTAGTATGTGGATTGGTCCAGTCTAGAATAGCAAGAAATTTGACTCCCTCCAGTCATTACAGTCACTTTGGAGAAGTTCCTTAATTAGTCATTATAAGTGGTTCGATAAGTTTTTTGATTCAGTAAAGGGTTAACACAATTTTCTCATTATTGTGATGATAAGTTTGAGATGGATTAAGTTTTTTTTGTTTTTTGTAAGGAGTTGTGGCTATGCAGCAATAACTATTGTCTATAGAACCAAGTGAACCGCGTAATGAGGTTTGTGTGCAGCGCATCAGGTAGTGTAAAACAATGCATAAATGACAATATGCAGGCATGATGTTCCTCCTAATTCCTACTTTATTCTGATTTGAGATTTTTGTTGCCCTTGAAGAAGTCAGAAAAATTGTAATTAATTGAACAGCTTGAAATGTCTAAAAAGCTTACACCATGTGTATAGATCTGCCCTTGTACATAAAAAATTATTCCTACTTTTTTTCAAGTATTAATTTATGATAGAAATGGCTAATTGTGAAAGTCAAACTTCTAGGTCATCATACAGTTACGAATCTCATCAGGATAACTCAAAAAGGCCACTTGGCACATTGGCAGCGCACTAAGCCATTAATGTTTGTCAATAATATTTTAAAAAGGCAAATCAAAGATAGAATACCAATAGCGATAGGTTCAAAACTGTATTTACCTGCTGATAATTCTTACCCTAGGCTAATCATTGGGAAAATGTTGATAGCATCCAAAATGACTTGACTGTATTTTGACGGCATTCCTTGCATCATAATTACAGTTTTATCAACCTGTATGCTCTTTTGTTGTATCTATGGCCGAATAAATAATAATCACAAAACAAATCTAGATCTTTCACTTCTTTCTCATCATATTTGGTTCACACAAAAAAGGTGTGCTTTGCACTTACTTAAAGTTTAGACTTGGATACCTAAAATAAAACAAAAACCTACATTTTCTAACAGCCAAAAGCTTAGACATTTTGGTTAGAGCTTTTAAATTTTTAGTTTTTATTTATTTATTTGTTATAATTTTTTTGAACTATTCATTGTTCATGAACAATTTTCAACAGATCACTTATTTTTATGTGCAGTTTAAATCCTGTGGTAATTTTCTTTGTGTTATTAGAGCCAACATACCATTTTGGCCTTTTCTTAATGCAGTGTCAGCCAACATTGATACGAATGATGCTTGTTGTCATGCATGGTAGGGCCCATGCTCGTGAGTGAGGCCCTCCATGCAGTGTGATGAAGCATGCAAACACATAGACAAGGAACAGTGAGTCGCAGCTACAACCTCAAGTTGTCAGGTGAGTCAATATTTAAAAAAAACCTTTTTTTCAGTTAAGTGTTAGTTGATGCTTAGAAAGGCACATATAGAAAGTTTTCCCTTATCACTCGGTGCATTTTTTACAGCCAACTTTTAAGGAAATTCAACTGCACAAAGGAACACATAAAAAATTTCAGATTTAATGCTGGCAAACCTTCAAACTGATTCATGTCCCTATGCAACTAAACATTGAATGATCCTTTGGAAAATAATGTTTAGAGATAAATTTTCCTGAAAGTCATGACATCAAAACATTGTATGATACAATCCTTTTGCAAGTTGAGGACACGGATTTGTTGTTTGAGCAAGTATCACCTTGATGAGAGGACTGTAAGATTTTGCAGTGGAAGTGCCCTTTGCAAAACAAAAATGGCCCTGCCCTCTCAAAGATGAAATTCCAGGCCGGAAAATTATTTGTAATGATTAGTTGATGGACTTTGTATTATAAAAACAATTAAGAACTAGATCTTAAACTATCAAAATCCACCTTCAAGTGGTTGTACATATGTAATACATGGTGACGTGATAGTGATGTCAGTTTTCCCATAAACACTTCCTGGTATGTACAAGTATACATACCAAGTTGCAGCGAGAACAGACCTTTAATCTCTATACGGCCCTATTAGATTTTCAAAAACACAAACCAGGTGATGTGGTAACGACAGCAGTTAGATTATATTTCCCCGTACATGTAGTCACCAGACTCCCACTGTCTTGTTGTTCCTTGTCATACAGTTTGCACCACACTTTAAAGAACCTGAAAATCTCTACTGTGTGAAATCTCAGTGAACTGTGCAGGGGTTTTGGCTGAAATTCAAGGAATCATTTCTCTTTCACCATGCTTTATGGTGCAATTAAACCACCTTGACAAAAAAGAGTCTCCAGACCATTGACTGGTCTCCATAAGTTTCACCCTCATTTCAAGGAATGAATTCTCTGGAATGTAATTTCCCACTACATGGTCTCATGGGGGTCCTAGCTCTACTCCAAATGTAAACATTAGTCTAACCACAGTGTGCTGACCATTAGGCCTACTGCTGACCTGAAACAAGGTGAAACCACAAGGCTGACCAACAAACCATTTATCAGGTTGACTTCCCCTCATTAAACTGTAATCTATCCAGATGTGTTCATACCATGGAGGTAGGAAGAGAAGGAGATACAAGGAGAGACCACAGCCAATTGCGCCTCTGGTAACCCTGCAGTAAACCAATGGGGCCACCCAGCTGAGCGCTTGCAGTTTAGGACCCAGATAAGGCTTTCTGTGCACAGTGTCCAATGCCATGGTTCGGTGTCCATGCGAACATAATCATTCATTACTGGAGCAAGGAGCTCTCCAACGATCACACAGTTCTGGAAAAGAAACCGCATGCCCATGTTCATACCAAGGACACCTTGAAGAGTTGGTGATACTCTTTGAATTAAGCCACACTGCACACAAACACACCCAAGATAGCCTTATTGGGCTTTTCTACAGCAACAATGTGAAAACAACGTGAAACACTAAAGGCTCTGCTACTTAGATGAGAACTACGTGAAAGCAAGGTGAAAGGGGAGAATTTACAAAAATCAAGGAGAAAAGTGGATTTTCACTCCATTTTCAAGACAAAGATTTGCATAGTTATGGCTAATTTTTTCATTCATGAACAAACTAGCTCCACAAGGCATAAACTTACCGTTAAACCACTGAACTGTGTGCCTTTTTTTTGATGGTTTTGCACCAGTTTTATATTAGTTTTTGTTACAGTACCAACAATGTGATTTCATGGAGATACATGTACTGTGTTGCTTTCAGCTGATTTTCATCTTCAAATTTGTATTTGGAAAGAATTTAGGCCTATACTCAAAGTTATGTCTTTCAAGAACAGTCCAATGATGCAGCCACTAGACTTTCAACTTCCTCAGTCTCAGCTCGGGTTGAACGAACATGATCTCACACTCCAGCCCCACCTCGGACTTGTGAGCGCCGAATTGAAGACGAAGAAAGCAGACTGTCGCGGTTAATTTATTTCAACGATACAGGAGAGTCACATCAGCCAGATCCCCCAAGAGCACCAGGCTGTTAATTTAGTAAAAGGCAGGTACGGACAAACCTTGCCTTGGGTCATCCTTTGGCCAAAACCAGGTCATTTACCTTCCCTGGACAACATGGACTGTTCCACAGGCATGTATGAATGCTAGCAGGCAGCATTCATTCAACGTGGCGACAACCATGCTGATGATGCTGCCGCAATTCTGGCCACTTTCCAGGTACACCGGGTACACCCCCCTCCCCCAACCTTTGCCAACTAATGTTGCTCAACAACGCTAAGGCAACCGGGATACCCCGGGCCAGTTTTCACTTCCATTAGCATTGGTGGAGTCTGATTGGGTGTTTTATTCGTGGAGATGACTTCCGTTTTCCATCACCAACTTGGTCATGGTTGGAGGGATCGAGATTTCGTAAATCAGGGGGCACCCCAGTGACAGAGAAGGTCCGTATGTCAATGTGGTTGGAAGAACTTCGTTCAAACAAAATTGCCCATGAAGATTTCAAAGAGGAAAGTTCTACGAACCAACACTTTCCATTGGAGCAAGAAAAACGAGCCAACCATTTCCATTGGAGCAAGAAAAACATTTCAAGGCCCCGAAACTGCCGAGCCAGGTGAAATCCTCCTTTAAAGAAGCTTGTTATTCTTTGGTCTCCCACAATCTGCAAAAGGTCGCCTTGCCTCTCACAATTTTTTGATACTTTGGTGGATATATCTTGCCCAGAGATGGTCAGCGCTATATAGTCTAGGGTGCAGCATGTCACATCAGTGCTTTGATCAGGTTGAGGGTCAGATGATTCCGAGGCAAAACATACTTTTTTAAAAGAACAGACACAAAGTTGCAGCCAAGATGGCCTTAAAATTGTGTTCCTGTTTGGAGATCCCTTACACCCAGGAAAGTTGGATTGTATTACAATTGGTGATTGGACACAATAGAATTTGTAACAATTTTGTTCCAGTTACAGCACAGAATGTCGGTTATTATGGTTGTTCTCAAGTAGAGAATACCCAAGTAGAGGTTCAAAAGTTATTGAGCAAAGGGGCAATCTTTGGGAAAACCAGTTGATGGCTGGCTTATTTCGTCTCTGTTCTTAATTCTGGGGAAGTTCAATCAGTCATAAATCTGCTTTCGCTCAACTTTTTTGTTAAATACCAGCACTTCAAGATGAAAGGTGCAATGTACCAGGCAAGTAAAATATCTACAAGATCAAGTAAATTTTACTACTTCAATCAACCTCAAGGACGCTTATTTCATGACCCCATTCATTAGGATTATCAGAAGTATCTTTGTTTCATATGGCAGAACCATCTGCTACCTGCATACCCTTAGGGCTGTCAAGTGCTCC
>CM021526.1:27725732-27741822 GCA_010994315.2 Pisaster ochraceus | reverse complement strand
ATGGGCCTGTTAGCAAGTGGGATGATGAGTTGGTTGGATTTGAGGGTTAGGTAGGGTAAAGTTAGGTAGAGAACTTTGGTCAGGGGCTGGGAGGCTGCTGAGTGGGCTGATGAGTTTGTTGGGTACGAGGGTAGGAGGATGGACTATAGTAGCCATTTTGCTGGGGTGTGGCTGACTGGGCACTATGGGCATGATCAAGTTATGTAGAGGATAGCTTAATTGGACTAGAGTGGAATTGATTTAAAGGACAGTTTATTTTGTATTAAAGGTAAGTTTTGCATAAAGGTGTTATGGCATTTCCAAAATGTATGTCAAGGAATTATAATTTTTATGCTGAAAGGATTCTAGACTCTATTAACTGCCCTTTTCTGGAAAAGGATTTTAGAGGATACAGAGATTTTTGATTTTTGTTTTACATCTACTCTGCATCTGCATATTAACGTGTGTACAGGAGTACAACATGGGCTAGGGTTTGATTTAAGGGTAGGGGAGACGGGCTAGTAGCAGTTATCACGCCGGGAAAAGGCTAGCTGGGCCTGGTTTGGAGGGTGGTTGTTAAGTGGGAATAGGTTCATGAGACTTCACTGTAGGATGGAATTTATTTAAAGGACAGTTAAATTTGTATTTAAATGTGTTTTGGTATTTCCAAACATTATGTTAAGTAATTATACTATGTAAGCTGAAGGGATTAATATAATTTGATAAACTCTATTTTCAGCACTTTTCTGGAAAAGGATTAAGAGGATATAGAGCTGTTTAGCTGAAGGCCATCTTTGTTGGATTTCCTGTCTACTCATATTGATCACTGGATTACATGTACTGGTTAACTAAAAGGGACCAGTCTATTTTATTTGCGTGAGGTTGCATTTTGTCGCTGAAATTTGTGAGTGGGGCCCAAGTGGGTTTTGTAAATACTACAAAACTATTGTTAAAACTTTGCTCAAGATTAATATCTTATATATTAACTATGCTCTTCATCCTCTTAATACTTCTTACCAGAACAGATAAAATGTACAACAAAAGTAAGGGAGTAAAACAAATTTCTTGCTTCATGTTTAGAATCATTTTATTTGACCCAAATAATATACGACAAACAATATAATTTATCATTATTAGCATAAGAGCAATCATTTTACCGTAACTAAACTAGCATGAAAAAGAGTATAATTGTGAATATTTAAACAGTGATTTTTTTTCTGGCTATGTGGACACATTTCTTTTGGAGGACTAATTTCAATTGTCTTATAAATCAGTCCATGAGTTTCATCATTAAGTTGTGGAAACTAAGTCATTAGTTAGGTTTGCTTTTAGGTTAACCCTGAATCACAATTAATGTTTTGTCACAGATTTTGGGTGCTAATTATATTTGTTTCCCCAATTTTGCCTACACATTTTTTTGCACATGGTAGTAAAGTTAAATGGTTTTTCCTTTTTTATTCAAAAACATACATTTTGTGAACAACATGTCCTTCATAAATTTGGTTTTATTTCTGACTGGTTCTTGCAAAACTCTTAACTTTGACCCAATTTCTATTTGTAAAGTGCCAATTTTAATATCTTTTTTTGAAAGCAACAAGTTTCCCGGCATTTTGTTTTTATCCAAGTTGAGAGAAAATTAAAGGTAACGAGAAAATCTCATTATTAGCCCCGGGGGTCAATTGTTGACCTTTTCATGGATGTTAAACACTTATGGTAAAGCACAAAGGAAACTCAATTTTGAGTAGGGCAAAGAAAAAGTAACTGAGGTGGGATTTGAACCTGTGACCCTTCTGTTTAACGTACCTCCGTTCCACTTAATGGGCTAGCCCTAATGAAGGCCATCTTCCCTACTTTGTTATTATCTTTGTTGAGAGGTAGTCACAAATCCATACAACCAGTAACTGCCATATAGCCAGGGATCAAACCCACGTTTATGATACAAGCGGCTATACAGAACCATGGAGAGTCTTTTTTTTTTTTACAGAAATGATTTAGTGATTCGAATAAAATTCAAGGATGATGATATTTTTAGGGGAGTACAATTTCATTCAAAACTGCTTTCTTCTTTCAAGCCTAGTTTTACCCCTCCCCACAATAATTTTGAGTTTTAAGACTGAGTTTAGCTTACATAATGTTTTTGTTTTGTTTTATAACAATCTTTGCTGAATAAAACACTCTCCAGACTACCGTTTGCATTCATACCAGTGAGTTTTGCCGATAATGCTTTTCAACAATGGAAATCAGATATTTAACAACCATTTCTTTGACCCTCACTCCCCCACCCTTCCATCCCAAATTTTAGAGTCTGCCAATAGGTTGAACGACAAAGGGAAAGTCATGCTAAATCTGAATAAAGGAGACTAGGATAGATTTATGAACCAACAGCTGTTTTAATGTTCAGGAGTTTCCCTTACCCTTTTATAAAGGAGAGAGAGAGGTTCAATTACCAGACACATTGTTAGAAGCTTGTCCACGGCAGGTCTCAGACATCTTCTTGGTTGACAAGTAGATCTCTGTGGAGAATGACAACCCTCGCTGTATCATGCAAACAAAGAACACGATAATGATTTAGCTTTAAAATAGTAACAAGCAATGAAACATAATGGTAGTTTGAGATTACTCTTTCCCCTGTCATTAACTTGTTGGTCATACTTGCAACTTTATCAGTTTGTTTTACCCTTACATGAAATTTTCTTTTGCAAGGCTTGGAAAGGACACAGTATACAGAGATTATCACACATCCGTGTGAGGGTCAAAACCAAAATTTATCTTAATCACTCCTGATGTGGACAACAAACAAAAATGTCAATATTACGCTTTGTCCCCCAAAAATTAAGAGGGAGGGACAAAGGCTACAGGAATTCATGCTAGAATTCTCCATTTTCCTGTGTAATGCATGTCATTTTGTTAGACAAATGAGGATAATGAGAAATCAATAGGCTGCCACTATCGTGTTCGGCATGGCAGCTTCCTGGTGTATGAACACCACATTTGCTCAAAAGAGAATAAGAAATCCATGTGCCTTTATATGATAAAGTTATGGCTTCATTAAAACAACAAAAGTCACTTTCCCAAAAAAATTCCAAAAATTAATCCCGCTGAAACAAGTTGACATAATTTTCTTATAGCCTAGTATCTTCAAGTTGTCCAAAATCTCTTGATGCATCTCAAATAAATGGTTGTTCATAAGTTTACCTGTTGATGGAGAAGACATCGTTGAATCTTGAAGCTCGCTTGCATTTACGACGGGCTTTTACTTTTAGTACAGTAGACTTCATCTTAGCCAGCCTAAATGCAAACAATACAATTTCATGTAAAGAGTGTGCTGTTGTTTTCCTTCAATTGCCGCAACAATTCAATAATACTTTGACCACAAGAGGGCGCCATAAAGGTCATCTCTAAACCCTTGCTCTTCAACTTACAATATACAAGATATACAAGAAATGGTTCATCTGCTTGCTCACTGGGTGTGTGTTGCTGGGTAGAGATTCAGTGACGGTTCCACTCTTCTTTGGGTAAGTCTCTTTGTACTAAAACACTGGTGTAGGTTTAACTACCCACGTACATTTTTGTTTAAAGATATTGACAAATCTGACTTTTTGTCTTTGTTAATTTCATGTTAAGTTATTATTTGACTGTAATTGTAAAGTTTTCTTCCCTGTATTGTTGTTGAAAAACTGATAGGAGAAACTAGCCCCCGCCCCCCCTCCTTCGATTTTTGAACTAGTGGTTTTTCCCACCATTGGCAGCACCATACACGGTGAAATGGTTCGCAGTGAAATCAACATTAAAGTATCAGTGCCTCAGAAAACCAGCATAAAACCGCTTTCTGCTGTGACGTAAATTACATTACTGAACAAAGGTTCTTTATCTTTGCTGCTATGAATTTTCTTTTGTCTTGTTTCATTCAAGTCCGTAATGTAACATTACAATGTCTAAAAAAGCTAAGATAATATCTGTCTTAACCTTCTAAACCAAGAGACAGATTTGTAGAGATGTCAACATTTCAAATTGAATGTGAACCATCACTCATATTATGTGAACCGTCAAAGTGCTCTTTAGGGTAGTGTGGTGGTGCAACTTGCTGCCAAACCTTACCACAAACACAGGGGCAACCCCCATCTCAATCAAGATGGGTGTTCTGGGTTCTTTTACCTACTTTACATAACACATAGGACCTACAGCTTTCGCCCCTTCCTGGACAACCAGGGATTGGAACCCAGTGGTTTTAATGGTTAACTCCTAATATAACATGTTTACATACTTTTCTCGAAGCCTACTACCATCACTCTCCAAAATCTCTTGATACATCTCAAACTAATGGTTGTTCATTAATTTACCTGTTGATGGAGAAGACATCATTGAATCTTGTTTCTTGGCTGCATTTGCATCATGCAGGTAGACTTCATCTGGCAATGGCACGTCTGTAGGCAGCCTAAAATGCAAACAAAATGGAAACAATATTTTGTGAAATGGTTGTTGTTCACTGTTAGAGCAATGGCTTTAATCCTAACAGCCAAGGCAAAGGGCTGGACTGTCAGGCCTTAAGGCCAAGACTTTAAACCCATAGACCAAGTCAAAGGGTTTTACCCTAAAGCTTTATAGCTAAGGTCAAGGCTTAACCCTCAGATTGTAGTCTACTAAGGCTTTGTGCGACTTGAATTGGCAGATCCCTGAATTGGCAGACATTCCAATGCAAGCCTACTAGTTATTTTTGTGATTTTTGAAATTTTCAGTGACTATTTTGCAGTGGTATTACCCCATTCTGCTCAATAACTATAGCTCCGTTTGGGACCAGTGTGAGTATACAATGATTCTTTTTTTTTTTATTTGTAGCTTTATTTTCTTAGGAGCTGGCAAGGATTACTGCAACACAAACAAAGAAAATCGCAATGTATTATTCTGTATTACATGTCCTCAATATCAGACCATGTTGAAAGTGACCCATGATTTGACCTTCTAATTAGCATATACAACATTGGTTCCTGAGGGCGCCAATCAGAGCATGACCAGCAGTCCATAGCAAAGATCACATGACCTACCCTAAGTAAACTAATATAGCAAATGGCATGCAAGTTTAAAAACACCCAGTGCAAAAACAATTATTTGTGACTTGCATTTACCATAAAAAAAACCTGAGGGATATTCCCAAACTCTAAGCTCACAGAAAAAAAACGGCCCATTCTGTCAACTTTAAAAATACTGCCAAACATATACCTTTGCAAAGTAAGAATATTTCTGTTACTACCTTCTGTATAACCACAGTAGCAACAGACATTCTGCTAAATGACCACAAGCTCTTTTGGGGACCATTGTGAATATAGGCCTAGTATTTTATTAAATATATAATTTTTTTTAAAATTTACCTTTTACTGGAGAGTGCATGCAGGTCCTTTATCAAAGCCCAGTCTCAGACATCTACTTATTGATGGGTAAATTTTCAACGCAAGGCTAACTGCAACACAAACAAAAACATGTACATGCATTGTTACAATAAGTGTATAAAAACATTATCTATCAGTCAAGCAGTCAACATAAAGTAAGCTGTTACTACCTGTGGATTTTGTCTTTATCAATACAAAATAACTGAAGAGACTCAACATTGAAAACAGAGTTGGAAAGCAAAAGAGTTTGAAAGATCTTTCGAGATGGTAAGCCTTCCTGCAACACAATCAAAAAGCTTAATTTGATAGTGTTTACAAACATTATCAACAATAAAGACAGTTAGTTTAAGATAAACTGCTGTTTTTCTATAATTCTAATCAGTTACGGATGAAGAAAACCAAAATTGAAAACAGAAGTGAGGAAGCAAATACTTGAGAACTTGTGAATATCAGGTGTATTTTGACATTTACAATCAATATAACAATAAGCAACAGTAACTGGGAAGGGACCACAAAGTCCCCGCGACAGTTCTCTTGAGAGTTAGTCCCGGTATACGCTTTATTATCAGAGAACTCACTATGTATCTAGGAAATGGAATAACAATAATAGTTGCTTCTTATAAAGCGCTCATATCCATCACTCAGTGACGCTCAAGGCGCTTCAACATTCAGTATTTTCCTGCAAGGTATGTAGGGCTACATCCCTAGGGGCTTCGTAGGAATTGACAGAATTATTACTATGTCAATGCACAATCGATTGCCAAACAATATACAAACATCTAGAAATGAATTGTATTAGTGTAACAAAAGCATTTCCAATCTTAACTTCTGTTTAAACCAGAGCAACAACAGACATTATGCGGATTACTGATTAGGTCCAGTTGGGACCAGGTGTATGAATGAAAATGTAATTTTTTGAAATTTACCTTTTACTTGACAGGGCATGCAGCTCCTTTATCATCAGCCAGTCCTTGTTGCCATCTACTTGTTGACTGGTAGATCTCTTTGGAGATGGTAGGCATACTGCAACACAAACAAATGTACATAATGTAACATTTAGTGTTTAAAACCATAACCCACCACCAGTTTGGATCAATTGCTTTTACCTCAGGATTTGTTCTATTACTAATTCAAAACTAACTGAAGAAAACTAAAACATTAAAGCATTAATTCGGCCATAACAATTAAGGCACTAACGATGAAAACAATTAGTATCGGATGAATTACTTTTGTCTGAGGATGTCATACACTTTCAATCAAATATAAAGGAAGAAAACCAAATCATTATGAAAACAGCAACAAATTTTGATAATTTATATAAACATAATAAATATTTTGAGGAACTTAGCATGTACTGATCATTTTTATTTGGGGAGATATCAAATGCCTGAAACAGTGCTCTTGAGGGTTGTTGCTGATATGAACTCGACTCTCTTTTTTATTAAGAAGTTTATTACCTTTCACTGTTGAGTGCAGCTTCTTTTTCACATGTTGGTCTTTGACATCTACTTGTTGACAGGTAGCTCTTCTTGACCGGCAGACCTGTAGGTGGATACAACATGAAAAGGCATTTTGTGAAAATTATGTCACCCACTCAAGCCCCAGTATAGTAAATTTGTACCATTTTTATTTTCTATTCTGGAATATTACATGATCCATTCTTTGGAAGCAATTCATTTCTAATTGTATTTGTAGTGATCTGTAGGCGTTTAAACACACCGAACAATTTAGTGAAAGTACATGAAATTGATTTACATGTTTCTGGGAAAAACAGTAAAATAAGATTGTTATTTAATTTGTGCAAATCAGGCTTATTTTTTATTCTTGCAATTAAAATAAACTACCGGGGAGTGATATGGAGAATCAAAAGTCTGAAATTTTTCTTGAGTATTGGTGCTTGCATGAACTTCCATCAGAGAACACAAATAATGCAGCAAACATATACACATTTCATAAATTACAAAACGTTTGCGTTTCACAAAGTATCTCACGGAACTTTCCTAAACTTCATCAACCCTTAAGCACTTGCGCATAATTAATAAAAAAGCTCCATTTGGGACCTTGTGTAAATAATGGAATCATTTTTCATTCTTTTATTCCAGAACTTAAAACAAGTCTTTATAATGACTTGTAAATCTACAATAACATTTCTGATTAAGATTCTGCCCATTACTGGAGTGCTTCTTTTGGGACACAGTGTAGTAATTGTGCAGAAAAAAAGCAGTAATAAATTATACTTCTGCTTAAAGTAATTTCCCTAAGTGATGTTTGAAACTTTAATGCACAATAGTGTGGTACTTGTGTGTTGCGAGCCCCCTTTCAAACCTCCTGTGAATTTAGTTTAAGTGTCATGTTCCAGAATACTTCAATAAAAGAAAACACAGTTCCCATCAGAAAAAAACTGTTTAAAGAAGGAACGAGTTTAATTTTAAAAATTTTTAAAAACTGTTTAGGATAATCACAGAAGAGGTGAAAAATAAGGATAAGTTTGTAAAATCAAGTCCATCTCACTAACTCAGACATCCATGAATATACAAAAACACAAAAGTATAGGCTGTGCCCAAATTATTGAACGACTTTGGCTGGGACCGAGTTTTTGGTACCGAGCTGACGAGTTATACAGCAATTCACCACTTGATTTTGTATTGAACATGATTATGGAGAATTAGTGGAAGTTCAATACGGCTTTTGTCCCACTTTCCCGAGGCATGAATAGCACTCTCTTATTGGCCATGCTTTTGCAGTTCTTCAATAAAACATTTCTCATAAAGATGTGGTACATTGTTTGGTAAAATTCTCACGCCGCCATTTTCAACAGTGTCATCTACGAACACCGATTCGCCAGTCAACACGTGCGGTCTTTAAACTTTGTGCCACAGAGTGCTGAAAACAGTCACCCAAAAATCCCTCAAAATAATCGAAAACAAATCTTTTCCAACACTTTCATTCTTAGGACAAATTTGCTCTAAACTCACCAACGCTTTTTTACAGTAGTTTACCCGCGAAGCTGCACTGAAAACCGGAATTTTGGAGAGCAAAGCCACAGAGAAAATTTTGAACGTCATCCATTTTTTCTTCAAAGTAACACACGGCGCGGCCAGCCTAACCGGTCCTATCAACCCCGAGTGCACAGACCGTGACGCCGGCTTTCTTATTTGCATACAATAATTTGCATAAAAAAGCTCGAACCCTTTCTTTGGCCCACCGTATTACCATATTTGGAGATAAAATGAACGCCAGTCTGAAAGGATGAGACTATTGTTTTTTGAAGGGGTTGGTCAAAGATTATCTTCTCACAAAGTGAACGAGTTGCACTTGTTATCTACAGTGCTCACTCGGAAAGGCAGAATTTGCTTTTCAGAAGACAAAAATATCCCCGGAACAGAATGGAAGACACTGAAAGAATAGAGCAGAGACTTTTCTCTGGAGGTATTGAGAACTTAGAGGTTAATCAATACTACAACGCTACCCAAATTGCGAATGGAGAGATGCGTCACTGTTTTTGTAGAGGGGGTAGTGAGAAATTAAAAGTTGATCAAACGAATATGGATACGTTTTCTTGTTAACCGAGTCGCAAAAAACGTCTAAAAGGTTCCGGGTAACAATGACAATCCCTCTGTTTTCATATTATAGTTTTTGTTGTTGGTATAAGCTCTTTGCTTTTCAAATTCGATGTTTTTCTGATACTCATTAGCATAAAATGCGAATTTTCGCCCCCAACCCAACCCATGTACGCGGTTATCAACTATTGAGGGCGGCATAATACGATAAATATTGTGTTTTACTGAACAGTCTGTGTTCTTTACGTGCGGACTATTCTTCGGTTACATCATCATCTAGGGACATGATCAATTTTACACTGTTATTATTTTTGTTGTACACGTGTTTGACACTGCTGTTACACAGTAGGCCTAACCATCCAAAATCACGATCGGAACCGATTGTCGTCTGCCCTGGAGAGCATTTTGAAAGGAACGTCTGATTACCTAGCAATCTGACAAATTTGAAAGGTAATGAGATAATAATTCAAACAGTGGTTTGAAACTAAAACTGGTTTTCAAAACTCTTTCAATAAATTTTAAATCACTGATCTTTTTTATATTGTCGCTGATGTTAAAGATGCAAGGTCAGATTTTTGGCCGATTTGACTCAAATATTTAAACTTAAGTTTTAGCTATTATATTATCGAAAAAGTTATAATCTTTCACTTGCTCATATATGAATTATTTACGGTATTGTGCGTCAATGATAAAAATGGGTAGTTAATATACAAAGAACACATTTCTGTCGGGATTCCAACAAAAAATCAAGTATTAAGCATTTTCTCTCAGCCAATACGCTTGTAGTGCACAGAATAACTTGGCTTTTTTTTTTTTTTACAATCAAGAGCAAACATGCATGCATACCTGGCTGGGCACCTTTGCAACACGTTATCTCAAACATCTTTAACACCTATTTGCAGTGAAAATATTGTTGATAACACACTTTTATAATTTAACATGGGTCATAATTCACGGGTAGGCCTATGTTTTTAATGACTTGTATTTAAAGGAGGCCGACCTCACCCTGAAGACTATAGCAGATAAGCTTCCCCAATTATACAAAATTTCCTTTTCATTTAATTTATATACTTGTATTAGCTGCTGCAGCTTTTTGTCCAGTTTTGGTGGCTTTGTTATCCCGTATTTCACCAAATGTCTGAAACTGCTGCAAAGGTGTCTTGGGACTGGTCAACCCTTTACCTCTCTGGTTAGTTGGAATTGATGAATTTCAATAACAAAACATATACTTTTGGTAAGTGTCAAAGACCAGTATTCTCACTTGATAACCTGTGAACATTTTGGGCTCACTTGCTTTTCAAAGTTGCAAAAAAAAAATAATAATGAAAGAAAAAACACCCTTTGTTGCATAGAAGTGTGTGGTTTCAGATTCCTGAGAAAGGCTTTATGTCTGAAACATTTGTGCGATTCAAATTTTGGGGGTGAAAATTACTTTTTTTCTCTAAAACTACATTACTTCAAAGGGGGTCGCTTCTAAAAATGTTGAATAAATCAACTACTTTCCAGTACTCTTTACCAAGTACGTTTGTATAGTCAATATCTTGTAAAAATAGTACACTCTGCCTTTAGGCCAAACCATTAAAAACAAAAACAAAACAACTTATAAAAAATACCCCAAAAATAATAAAATGAGTTCAACCTTTTCACTAGCCATAAATTAGAATACTCTAATACTCTTGTGTTGGATCTACCTTAGTATCTGAGCTAATTTACGATTGGGAGAGATACTTTTATACAAAGATGATTAATTTTTTTATTTTTGCAGTGGTTTGATATACTCAGAAGGTTGCTGATCTTGGTGTGTTTATTTACTAGGTTCTCACCATGTCTCATGAAATTAAGTACAACTAACGACGAACAGATACTTTATAAATACATTTGCTTCCATTCTTGTGAATACACAAGCTAAAAAAAACCAGTTAAATGCTTGTGTATTAGGTCACCACTTAAGACAGGGCATACTTCCATAATACTTTCTTTTTTCTGAATAAATTGAGCACATGATCTACTTTCTAAACAGAGCTCGAAATTTGTCTCAGTTTTTGGTGACACTGCATTTGACTCACTGTCAAGGCAAAGCAGAAAGTAATGAATTTCATCAACAATTTTAAGATGTAAGAAATTTACTACATTAATATGAACTGTTTTGGGGCTCTTTTATTGCTTGCAGACTCGTGGGTATGGTCCATTGTTCCATCCAGTAGTCACAACAATCAGTCTTGGTTCTCATACATTACTGGCCTTTTATTAACATCAGAGAGACTCCGCCCAAGATGCTTCAACTCATCAATCATCTCAGGTACACAACTCAAAGCTGGCTGATACTAAAGCAAAATGGAAGTGCCAAGCAAAATCCTTGCTTCTTGAATCCATGTGACATAACTCCGGAATACATATAGGCCTACTCAAACTTTGAAATAACATTGAGCTTTAAACTTGATCATGGATACATTTTCATATTTGATAGAAAATATGCAAAACACAATGATAGCAGTGGAATGCCAGTGTTGGTAAAATGCGATGGTTATACACTGGTGTTCTGATACCCCTACATGTAGAATGTATTTTTTCTAATCCTAACCCTACACTAATCCTAGCATACATACATCACGAGGGGTTAAATTGGAACATTGGGTTGTCGGAACATACATGTAGGTAGGTGTGTCAGAGAGCAGTTACTAATGCAATAGCACCACAGTTTCAAGTTATTGTAACATGCTTGGCCTTTTTGCTTAGCAAATTTAAATTAACAACCAGCAATAATCCATGTGGTTGGTATGCCATTTCTGAGTCACACTTTTCCTGTTCTTATTCAATACTTAAATGCTGTTTGCCAAATTGGTCCGTGTTATGTGAAGCAATTACTGTGGTCAGTTTTCAATGACTTAATTGTGGAATGCAAGATTTTGATAAATTCTCCTTTATTCCCTCTCTCTTTAGCATGGCAATTCCTGACGCACCATCTGAGATGAAAGTCCTACAACACGTCGTTGCTCAGGCCTCACAGTCTTCTGGTTCTTAGGGATGACATATTCTTCTTCCCCCCCATGGTATCACCGAGACAACCAGTGATCTCATCACAGACAAAGCATTCGATTTAGACGAGAACGACCATAGCAAGTTGACATGCTAGACAGGTCGTGTTGCGTCTTACTGACACTGTTATTGTCCCAAAACTCTAAAAATGAAATTGTTTTGCAAGAGGTGATAAAGATCTGGAATATCTTCACTGATGCTGATTTCTAAGTTGGCAAATATAGGGTGCTCTTTTCTTCTGCAGTCTCAGAATATTGCTATTTAATTGTAGTGCAACTGTAACTTACTCTGTATTTAATTTTTGTTTAATTTATAAAAAAAAACATTTGTGGTATTTTTAAACAATTTTTTTCAGTGAAAAATGGCTTCCATATAAAAGCAATTTTAATTCTAATGTAACTGTAATGGCCAAGTGAGGACACATCTCACCAGACGACGTCACATGATAGATTCCCAATGTTTTAATATGCAGTGCGCATTTTACGTCATGCATGTGCATTAGACGCCCACCCTATCTTTGCATGATGCATTTTGACTCAAAAAATGGCAGACAGTGGGCAGATAAAAATTGTGTGTGACGTCAGTGTAAAGGGTCAATAGCAGTTGAAGACTTGTCTGTTTTATAATTTTTTATTTGTAATGACTATAAAGTTCACCAAACAAAAAACAATGTTTCATCAGTAACAGTAAAAAAGGATAAAATTGAGATGATGTTAACAAGTGGACACCTAAGCAGAGCAAAAGACGAATGATGGAGCAGATTCACAACAGATTGGCGACCACTCTCCCGTAAAAGAAAACGTGGCAGACCTCGAGCAATCATGGAGAGACGAGATAGTTGGCCATGTTGGATCAACAACCTGGAGAAGATTTACACACAACAGAAATACTTGGCAGAGTTTGGGCGAGGCCTTCACCCAGCAGTGAGATGACATGGGCTGATAATGATTATCATAAAGTTCATCTTGGAATCGCTCTAGGTTTTTTAAAATATATTTTTTGGGGGTAATTTCTAAACTTTCAAATATCATGTGTCAACTGCTTGTCCGCACAGACAGTTTTAGATGAAAGTTGCAATTTAAACAAATGTTTCTCAGTACTGTAAGTTAGGCCTACAACAAAATCTAACAAAAATCCCAGCTTTGAGTCACGGTATGTTATCTACAGATAGTAGTTAAATATCACGTCCTATAGAGTAGATAGTAACAGATTGCTTCTTAAATGTTTCAAAAAAGCTTTGCTAATTTTTTCTTTCAATGTAATTTTTCAACATTTTGTTTTCGTAGCCGATTTCAAAACATCACATCTGGACGAAGTCATCATTTGGTGAGCCTTGTCATGTTTCATAGAAATTCCACAAATGTAAGGAATACAAAAAAATAAGTTGAAGTAGTATGGGATGTTTACAAGTTGGAGACATCAAAGTGGTGGTGACTAGCTCGTATTTCGAAAACTTAAAATCTTAGACTGTATCTAGCCATGATAGATGGTGGGCTGTAATGGCGACTTTAATAAGACCGATGTTAAAAGAGAGGCATAACAGCCCAACAAGGTGGGCTAATGATATGATATCCAAAGCTGGACCCTGCCACTCGTCTTGTATAGAGCCTCGAATTAAGGACAGCAGGGAACTGAAAGCCTTATTGCATTGTCAGGCTAATGCAATCCAAATAAAAACATAAATAAAATACGAATATAGCATGAAGTCGAGGCTGTACACACACATGATGGATCCCTGTATAAGTAGCGAGCACCACACTTCTTAGAAAAAAAAATAAAAATAAAATCATTGAAAAATGCAAAACAAATCCTTATGGAAAAAAAAGCTTTCCAGTACACGCCGACAGTGACAATGTACAAAGGGGCGTTTGCAACCAAACAGGAAGTACCTGTACTACCTAGTCCTAATACAGGACTACTACTATAGTATGTACTACTGTAGTAGTATCGGAGTGAGTAGTAGTAGTACTAGCTGTAGTAGTAGTACATATATTACTGTATTAGTACAGAAGTACTACTTTTTAAAGTATTTTTTTGTTAGCACAAAAAAATACACCGACATTAAAAAAATACTCGGTCGGTCCCGAACGTCCTCAATACCCCCATACAATTATCTATATCCTCCCTGTCTCGAGCGATTTTATTTCAGTTCACAATCATGACAGTTCCGATATTATTGGTAAATAATATACTTTACTTACCGCCTTTGCAGTTAAATTCTGATACAAACTTCATGTCTGTGCTACTGTACTAGCATCTAATGCTAGTTCAGTTGTGCTAACAACGTGCTTTGGTTGTTGTTGCTTAGCGCCCTCAAGAGACAACTATAGACCCACCTGCGTGGCCAAAGTCTCTGAATCCCTTTTTTTTCTTAAAGCTAAGCAATCGGATATTCAATGCGGTCTTCCTACGGGCGGGTCGGCGATTTAAACCAGCTAAATGTGTTCGCTTACATTTTAGCTCACCATAAATAACCTTTTAAAAGATATTTAAAATAGTGTGTAGACTGCCTCCGAATTACTTTCCTCGACGCGAGCAACTTCCAAGGGTGCAAACCCAAGGTCAATCCCCCACCAAAGGGCATGCACCCCTACAAAAAGTAGTGAAGCTTTTATATTTCGAGGATAATGTTGTGAACAAAAACAGTTTCAAATTATCGTGGATACTCTAAAAAAAACCTGGATTAGAATTCACCTAGCTCCCAGCTCCCAGGGGACCTAATCCATTTCTGGGTCAGGCTGGTGTGATTTTCGCTCGGATTTTACGTCGGTCTGACCCAAGTATGGGTCATAGTGACCCAGATTCCGGGTCACACTGACCCAGAAATGGTTCATGCCTCCATGGACTTGGAACCGGGTCAACTGTTCTGGCTGCAATCTAAGACCATTGCAAACAGACAACAGAAGGGAACACGTATAACGGTTGACATTCAAAACTACAGTCTGCGTTTCGTTATGAGCCGTACTGGCGAAACCTGCAAATTCCAAGAAAACTGTTGCCACTGGGGTATGGATTAATTTAATAATGAAGAGGACAGACGTCATGCAAACATGCTAAGGGTAGGTTGATTATAAAAGAACAAAGCATGATTTTTTTGTACATTCTTGGTCACTTTTGCTTTTGCTTTTGCTATCGTTGTCATGCTTTTGCCGAAAAGGACCTATTACCTAAGTTAATCCTTCTAATATTATAAAATTCTCAGTCCAGAATGAATGTGTCATAGAAACCAAAAGTTATTTGAAGGCCGAAAAATTGTTGTTTCCTCAATTCATTGCGAAACGCAATCTATTTTTGGCTACCCGTGAACCATACAATCATAGCAACAACTTGTACAATTTTCAAGGAAAACACATACGTCATTTGTAATGAAGGCTAGTCGCCTAACAATGAGGAAAATCAGGCAGTCATTAATTAGCTATAGGTCTCAGTATTGTACAAACGGCTTCATTTAGAAGTTGTTTTAATTGGCTCCTACTGTGATAACTGTAGTCATCACTAACATTTGCGAACGCATGCCAATCCAAGGTGCTCGGTCAGAAGCCCTCGTTAAGATTTGCTGATTGTGAAACATACGGCGAGATTCTTTTAATTGAGAATTCCATAGTTTTTTGTTGGTTGTTCAACTCAGATACTGCATATTAGCAAATACCGTCTATTGTTAATTATACAGATTTTTTTGTTGGTTGTTCAACTCAGATACTGCAATTAGCATATACCGTCTATTGTTAATTATACAGATTCCAAGGGTCCTCATGGACAGTTTTCTTTGTCAAATTTTCTGAATAGTCTACGAGGGACTGAGTCATTACTCAATAATTTGTTGTTTATCCGAGACTCAATAATTTGTAAGAGTGCTCGAATTGTCACTGTCTGCCAGAGGCGTAGCCGGGGGGGGGGGAGGGGCCTAGGGCACGTGCCCTCACAAATTCCCAGTGCCCTCCCCCACCCAAGTGCCCCCACGGAAAAAAATTGCTATAATGCTCACAAAAAAAGAAAAGAGAAAAATGCGCGTTTGTATCAAAATGTAGTTAACAATCTCAATCAGGATCGCTATCGCGGCCACAAAATGCCATAAGAGGATGGTGGCCCACAGCAGCGTCCCCCTTCCAAAATAAAAGTATGACCCCCCCC
>CM021526.1:27700474-27715428 GCA_010994315.2 Pisaster ochraceus | reverse complement strand
TTTTTGGTAATGTTTTCAAGAACGGCAATTGACACCAATATTTACATAAACTTGAGACATTTCAAACAAAGTGTATAGGCAAAGTACAGGTTTCACATTAACTCCCCCTCCCCAACATCAATAGACACAGCACACCTTTAATGGACACAAACCATCAGTTAGCTCTAATGCGACACCATTCATCTTCATGTCTTGACGATTAATGTTTAAATGTCTGTACTTACATTGAAACCTGATAGTCATGGCTCCAAATCGATGATCGATCACGGGTCCCCTGGAGCGGCCCCTGAGTGTACCCCAAACTATAAATGTAAAACCACCCTACATGTAGAACTACACATGCTAAATTGTACCTGAATTTAGCCCGTACCTAACCTAAATGCAGGCTATATGTGGGTACAACATTGGGGCTACACTCTTAGGGCTACATTTAGGCACGTGACTGGGGCAACAGTTAGGCCAGGGCTATACTCGGGTAAAAGGTTTGGGCCACATTTAAGGCTGGGCTACGTTGGGCTATTACACGCGCCCGAGGACCCATGACCCATATTGACTCCTGCATTAGATTTCACAATTAATTACGAATGAGACACTATATTTAGAATCTAATCGGCAAAACAGTTCCAAGAAAGTAGTTTTTTATACGTCTCTACATTTCGAGTCTTGCACATCAGGTTTCCATTTGAATACAGACAAGAGAAGTGGAATCTTCAAATGTGAAAATGAACGGGTGGCATTCTAGATAACCGATGTTTTTGTTGAAATGCAGCAAGAAAAACAAAAAGTAGTAAAAGGGGAGGGTAATCTACATCTTGGTTTGGGGTTACATCTAGGTTCGGGTTATACTTGTAGTAAAAAAACTAGTTCTCTACAACTTAAACTAGTAAATTCTGTTGTCTGCTTTTTCTGTCGCTTCTGGAAATGTCACTGACGCTTTTTTCGATATAAAGACAGCTTGACAACGTAAAAAGAAAAACTTACTATTAATAGGGACGACGGTAATACGCCATCGGCAGTTGAAGTCTTAATAGCTCAGATTTAATCCTCCAACAATAGTTTAATCCGCCAAATAGTAAATCAGGATTAGGTAAGCCCAAGAGATACTTGGGCCAGATCGGTTTATAGAATAACCTTCCTGCGCGTAGTTTTGATTCAAGTTCCCACTAGATTTTGACGTGAATTCTGAAGAAAAATACCGAGCCGGAAAACATTATTTCCGAAGACGCCACCTTCAGGAAAAGGGCTTAACACTACAAATTCAAAAGCTCGCATGCAGGCAAATTAAAGACTAGAAACAGTTCGACATTAATGAAGTTATATTATCGTGCTATCTAGTTTATAATGTATTTGTTTTTAATCTTTACATCGACCGATAGTTTTAAATAGTATTACATTTAAATACATCATTTGAAAAACAAAACAAAGCAAAACAAAACAAAACAACACAAAACAAAACAAGACGAAGTTGGTCACCTCTCGCCATTACTACGTTTTGAAAAAACCCCAGCCCAAAACACCAAAACCAAACAAACAAAAACAACAACAAACCAATATCACTGCATGCAAAACTTATAATATTCACAGATTCTTGACATTATAACTGCAATCCAAAATCCATTCAAATAATGCACAAATTGCTCAGTTGATAAGGTTTTAAGCGTTTTTGTGTGTGATCCATTACTATAGATTATGTTAGCCTTGGACAAACAGTATCCCTAATGACTCTGTCTGTCACCATGAATAAATATAAATCCATTTGTTCCGATGAGCAATTGCACCTTGGTGCAAATGTCTATGTTTTACCAGCGTAAACAGTGTGCTGGATTCTCAATGAGGTCCTTCCGTATTAACAGGCAGGGTATACTTTTGGTAATTGTCAACCTAGTGTATTCCATCATTGTGCCAAAAATAACAAACCTGTGAAAATGTGGGCACGATTGGTCATCAAAGTTGCGAGCAAATAATGATATTAAAAACACCCTTGTTGTACACAATTGTGTGCTTTCAGATTGAGGTTTCGTGCGTGAAGCCTTTCTCAGATTTAAACTTTTGGTGAAAAGTTGCCCTTTCTCTAAAACTACATCACAAAAAAACTAAAACTACTTCAAAAAGGGGGCATTTCTTACAATGTTTTATAATATTAACAGCTCTCCAGTTCTTTTTTAAAAAGTAAGTTTTTTATGGTCATTACCTTTTGGAGTATTACCAAAAGTATGCCCTGCCGTTTGAATGCAGGGGCATATTATTGGTTTTTGTCAACGTATTGCTAACTTACAGGCAACATTATAAAGAAAGATACAATAAAAGTAACATGTGAAAGTTTCAGCTGAATACAGTGTCTACTTGTTGAGAAAACACAGAAAGGTTTTCACGGTATTTTTTAACAAGAATCGTCGAAACCATCCATGTTTTGCGAGATGACAGCGGATACCCACCGCTTCTTTGGCCGCAGCATTAGCTAACGGACACCAACCCTCAGAAATCAGAGAAACGATGTATACATGAATCGTTTCCCAGAATTGAATATTTTTTGGGGTGACAAATATTATCCAAACCCTTTCGAAGAGAATCTTTTCTCAAAAACAAAATTTCAACAGATGCAGTTTCTCACCAAAATTGTGTATGGTCATTTTAAGTTTTGCAGTGTTATTTACCAATATATGACCCGAATCCTAGCTGTCAGGGAGGGCTTGACTCATTTCTAGGTCAGGCTGAGCCGGGAAAGAAGAAAAAAAGAAGGAGAAAAAAATTGCGCATAAGTTTGATCCGTTTCTGGGTCACTTCGACGCAGATTCTGGGTTATACTGACCCAGGAACGGATCAGGCCCAACGGGACCAGGGGTCGATTTCACAAAGATAGCCCTAACTTAGGAATAGTCCTAGGAGTTATTAAAAAGTTAAGGCCAGTCCTAAGTTAGGACGAGTAACTCGTTCTAACTCGATATAAGACTAGTCTCAACTCTTTGTGAAATCCACCCCAGGAATCCAGACAATTATGATCCAGGAGTCCTTGCTGTAAAGTGCACTGATGTGTGTAATGCACTGTATTATACTCACTACTTTCCTGAGTCCTGTGGGGATAAAAAGAGACACATTTCACAGGCATGTTACTCGGGTGGGATTCACGACCTTTGCCAATTCTAGAGCAGATGCTAACCACCTCAACCTCGTCCCCATGGTTTACTTTATTTCCAACCATGTTTGTAAATAGTAAACCCTGGGATGGAAACTCCTCACTTCGACCCTGATTGGACAACAGTATTACATTAGCACATGTACATGTTTCCAATACATACAAGCTACTAAATCTGGTACCGGACCACGAGACTATGGCGAAGATGTGAATTTCGATATGCAGCCCGACTATTTAATTTGCATACGTATCCAACATTTTTGGATATGCAAATGTTCCAATACCAGGGTGAGAGAGCAGTCAACCTCGTACTGCTCGACACACCCTGGGGAAGAGGTTGTAACCACCTAGAACACCGAGATTGCCCGGTAGCTAGAGGCAGTTCGAATCCTACAATTTAGCAGCGAGCAAAACCGAATAGTGTTCTTTTGATGCACATTTAACATCTCTGAAGTTGGACTTGTTATGGTTTTAACGCAGCAGACACAATTAATACAAACCATTTAAAAGTTTGCATCGGAAAAATAGAAGAGGAAGAAGTAGAAGAAGAAAAGAAAAGAAGAAGAAGAAGAAGAAATACCGTCGAGAGACTGTAACAACTTTAAAGTTTGACGCCACGAAGTCTGCACATACACGTCATTATACATTCCTTTTGGTCACCACTAACGGAAAGTCATGCATTGTGCATGATAACATATTTCAAAACCAAATTGGGAAAGAGATATTAAGAAAACAACCGAGTCGTTGAATCGCGTTCTGTCAGCGCCACCCTCTTGTTATGACGGACCGTCCTGGCAAGGTGACAATTCTAGTGCCATGTTTACCGATTGAGGACCATTCGAGGGCACAAATTCGTGCTCCTTTCTTGAGAAACAATTCAGCATGAATTTTGGAGACGTGACTGAAAAAAACACACAAAAAAACCTGATGCGCCATTAACTGTAATTTGACGCTAAATAATGCATAGGGTGCTCTCTCGATCGGGCATTTGTCATAATTTCTGTGTGCAGTCAGTACACGAAGTCCCGTCATCATCATGGCTTTTTCGGGGCCCACAATCATTTCTGATGTAAATCATGTACATCAATAGACCTTATCAGTAGCATAGCTAACATTTGTTTCACTGGAGTATAGTGGGGAAGGTACGCACATGTAGCGTTGCTAGAGGCATTACAGGGGGGGGGGGTCAGTGGGTGCCAATGGCTGTTTTTTAATGGTGGGGTCGCACTTTTTCGGTTCCATTTATTATTTTTGGTACAAGGGGCACTACAGTCAGGGGGCACGATTGTCTTGTTTTTGAGGTCACTCTTCGTAGATGTGTTCATGGAGGCACCTTGGGGGAGGGGCACCTGGACATCTTTTCTGTGTTGAAAGGGGGAGGGGGTACGTTCCCCAACGCTGGAGAGTATTATAAGTCCGCGGTACAAACGAGTGTCATAAGTCCCTGTTGTTTCACATGAATGCGTCTCTAAACGAAACACAACGTCACAATGAACTACATTTACAATGTGTATTTAAACATGGTAATTTTTCCATAAATGTTATAACACGTCACTAGCCTTAGGGTTGAAAAAGGTTCTAACACTACCCTTTAAAATGCACGAAACTAAAGTTAGTTTCATATTGCACAGTGGCCATTCGTATTAGGTTTGTACAGCAAATATCTACTAACATAAGATTGTCCAAGGTCCACTATCGAAATAGGAAAGTAAGACTTTTGCTGTACAAACCTATGTGAATATTCAGTGTCAAATATCGAAACAGAAAGTGAGAAATCCACTGTACGTACCCATGTGAATGTTCAATGTCCAATATCAAAGACGAATTAGACATCAACGGACCTGGGACAAACGTCTCCGACTTTGATTAAAAGCAAAATTTTCCGTACCTGCAAAAATTGTCGATCGAAACCCTGCCGTGAGAGCGCGTGCGCCATTTCATTCACAAAAATCCTTCACCGTACTTAACTCACTCTGGGTACTGTATTTTTGTGTGTGCAATCTATGCGCAAATTTATAATTTAAGACAGCAAATACAGTTTGCGCCGTCAAAAATGATATACCGCCCATTTGAAAAAATCTTTAAAGATTCAGCTCAACAATAACACTGTACTGCACCCTGGCATGCATCAGCGATCACAACTCTGAAATGGGAAATAGATCGATCAAACTGCTGTGCAACTGTAGAGCTTGCATATAAAACGACCACAAAGATGCTGACGTTCCTGAAAAGCATATCACGAGTTGCCCGCTGGACTGGACACAATTTTTCCTAACTATTGATATTAGAGAACCTCACTTTTTCAAAACCAGGATGGGAAAGATAATACTTTTCGGTAAAATAAATAAGGCGGAAAAATGTAGGTTTTTCCCCCAAGTAGGGCTACATATTTGTACTAATGTTTTCCAAGTACACTTCAGAAAGAAAAAAAAGAAGAAAAAAGAAGAAGAAGATGAGTACATGTAGTTGGGTTTAATTCTCATGATTAGCACTGACATTTGGTTCCACATTGTGTGAGTCAGACTGAGGGTAATGTCTTTTGCATTACGTTGAGGGATGAGCAACATGACGTCTTTAACCAAATTCAGACTTGTATAAGTCCGCCGCTGGTAAACAACAATGCTGCATTTTTTTCTCCAAAATAAGTAGGTAGGGTTCTTTAATTTACTTCTCTAGCCCTGAAGATACTGTTCCAAAACGCTTCATGGAATGTATAATCCTGTGGTAATGAAAAGGTTGAAATGACACTTTTTTTTAGTACACCTTTAAAAAAGATATGGATCCCTGTTTCAGACTTTTGATATTAAACATGAAATGCATTATGGGGGAAATACAGTTGTAACTGTATCTTTCTTTTTTTAGCTACAGATGATTTTTGAAGTGTACTTGGAAAACATTAATACAAATAAGTAGCCCTACTTTAGGAAAACCCCTGTTTTTAATGTGTGTTCGGCCTTATTTGTTTTTTACCGAAAATTATTGTCTTTCCTTTCCTGGTTTTGAAAAGGTGAGGTTCCCTAATATTAGTAGTTAAGTAAAACTGTGTCCAGTCCAGCAGGCAGCTCATGCTATGCACTTCAGGAACGTCTTGGTCTTGGTCTCGGACTGCCTGGTCTTAACTACAACACTGTTGTCCACTTTCAGGTCTTTATATTACACAATGTTATAAACGCTTCAAGTTCGTTCGATGACGTAAAATGATGAGAAGGCTAAGATTTCACGACGGAATAATTTTTTTCACAAGTCACTACAAATAGATTCACGCGGCTTGTTTTGCGCACCGAATTCAAGTGCCGGTGTTTCAGGGCGTGGGTTCGGGTCCCAGTCTTGACACTAGTCCCTGAGCAAGACAAATAACCTAAGTAAGAAATAAGGTTCGCCTGTTTGTTTCCTAGGATGTTAATGGCTCCGCAGCACCTTATTCCATGCCCGATATTGGGCAGAAGATACCCCCAATATTCCCATGACACTTTTTTTCCTCTTGTACAGAAGTACTCCCCTAAAATCCTTTAAAGAATACCTGAGATTCCAAGCACACAATGAAGACACAATAAAGGTACACCAGGCCCAACATCAAGGACCAAATAATAGCACTTAGCACATCTTACAAGGTGTGTCATTTATGAAATGGGTTTTACAACACACAGATCTGCATATTGTAAAATAAAAAAAACCACAGAGAATATCAGTATTCTGAGCGCCCATCTGTGGCGGATACGGCCGATTTATATTCGTTGTTATCATTATAATATTATCAAGTGAGTCAATGAATTGATTTTAAATATTTAAACATATGTCTGATAAATTTCGAAGGTGATAATGACAGTTCGGGTCTTACATGGAAGTTGCACCCTAACAACACGGTGATCACTGGATTAATCACACGCGGTCATTGACGTCACATGCTCAGACATTACCCTGCGTGGATAAATAATGACCGAATCGCTACTCCCAGATATGGCAACAAATACAACCAAAATGACTCATAAAGTGGCTGTTCATTGGAACATTTCAGGGCATACTGCTATTTATGTGAACAATATTTTGCCCTTTTAAAATCTGCCAACAATTTTCTTAATAATTTGTATAGTTTTATGGATCAGGTTTTGGTCGTTACCAGCAACCTTTGCCGACTTAGTACTGCTGTTACTGATCTTATGTGCGGAACCACCCACCCAGTCTATGAGCCACATAATGCCAGCTCGTCGGACTCCCAAACGGTGCTGCTGGCCCGACGACCCTTGATGGCGATATCAGGCTCTCCTCGGTCCTACCAGTTTGGATGATCCGTTGAAGTCACACGAACGAACAAACGAAGGAAGGAATGAGACAGAACACGTACGTGATAATGATCATGCACTGCACTATAAAGGCTGCACTTACCACAGTTAATGATTAACCACAGGTAATACATTTTCATGAATACCTTTATGAGTCAGGATAAGAAAGCCTGTCTGCCTCACCAATACGTAAGATAATGGCGTCTCAAGATGGATGAGGCTAATCTGAGATTAGCCTGAACTTCTGACGTCACACTTCGAGGTTTGTGAACAACACCAGATACCTGCCTGACCTGATGTTGGCAGATGTACCTTTGACCTCGCATTCATTTCAAACGGAGATTCGCAGTCAATTCACACGTACATGTTTACATTACAAACAACAATACAGATGTACACGACATTATGAAGACGCTGCTGCGGGCGATCGAAGTGCAAGCTGACAACTTACAACACCTCAGACCAATCATAACGCAGATCGAAAGCTTACGTCACAGCACGTTTATCCAATGAAATCATTGTATTCAATGATATCATTGGGCTTGTAAGACGAGTCAGTGCCTGTCTTTATCCTTGCGGATAAAGAACAGGGGACCAGTAGACAGAGATGACGATATTTATAAACTGTCTTTCCATCCGGGTCTAGTTTCACGGGTCTGCTTTACTGTAAGCAAAGAATAGACCCTTATGGAGGCAGAGAATTCCTTGCTTACGTCAAGTGTATTTCACATTAACAGCGGATTTGTTCTTGTACGTGTGCGGGTAGAATTGTTCCATTGTAAAAAGTACCCCACAAGTTGGCCCGTGTAAGGGCACTAGCTCTTGTCCAGAAGTACTCCCCTAAAATCCTTTGAAGAATCCCTGAGCTTCCAAGAACATAACGGAGATACAGTGAGGGGGGGGGGGTACACCATGCCCCAACTCGAGCACCAAATGCGGAGAAAGATCCAACGTTCTTGCTCCAATTTCCTAAATAAATCAGTCTTATTCAACAACCGGAATAATTGAACACCTCTAATGATGTTTAGCAAAAAAGGAATTCATACCGTGGTTTTTTAGGGCAACACTGTGTCTTTGAACGTCTAGAACGAAACTGGTGCACTCGAGGAAAGAACTATATTAAATAAAGACATTGACAATTAAGTTACCCAGCTTCGCACCTCCTCGGCCATGCCTTTAGAATGTCAACGCCTTGTTAGTCGACATCCGGGAGCTTGATTGAATGGTAACGTTAAGCACCTCCATGAGATGAGCGAAACCCCCAAAGACTATACTGCCGCTAAGTCAGGGCCCAATTTAAAGAGCCGCTTATTAAGCAAAAAACAGTACTTAACATCTGCTGAACAAAATTAAGCAGGATACCAGTCGCAAACAGGACATATGTGTATTTTGTTTTTGCTGGTTATCTGTTTCTTGTAAGCACAATTTCTTTGTGTTTAGCATAAACTGTTTGTGCTTTAGGCAGCTCTACGAAATTAGTTGATTGTTTACCTTGAAGTCATTATTACATTCTAATGATAACATGAGATTATTAGGAGGTGATTTGTATTTGAATAACTGTCGAACCTCACTTTACAAGAACAGTCTCATTCAACGTGATATAACATTGGGACAGCCTTCGTATAGATTCGAGGTAAACTGGGAACTTTGTCTAATGATCTCACAGCAGCCTGTTTGTAAATACTACTGCAATTTTAACATTAATTGATAAAGTGGTTCTCAGCTGTCAAACTGTCCCTTGTCTATCATTCTTTGTTTTGTCTGACCAATAGGGAAAGTTACAGTGCTTTTTGCTTGTTACTATTTTCCTACATGCTAACCTTTCACAATGACGTAGACTTAAGCATATTTTCACATGTATTGCTTTATTGTATGTACAATGTAGAGTACTGATGTATTACAGTGTGAATATGGCATGTTGTTGTCATTGTGTCATCATTGTTTAGTCTATTTATGTATAATAATTAGGCCACGGGCGCGATTTCAAAGAGCTGCTTAAGCACAAAAAGTAGCCGAGTACATCAAAGCTAGGCTTATCAGAATAAGGTTACCAGCCGAAGTACACGTCACACGTTCAACATGTGACTGGTATACTGTTTATTGTTGCTTTGCAGCAAGTGTTTAAGTAATATTGTCTGCTTATAAGCAGCTTATGAAATTGGGCCTTGGTCGGGAAATGAATGGTTCAGACTAGTTATATATCACACAGAACAAGCAGTGACTCAAACGTTTATGTTTACGGTACATGACACGACGCACGAGTACACGCCCCCTTGCCGTGGTAACAGCCAATGAGGTACTGGTGATGTCCGGTTAGGCACTAAACATGTACAACTGTTGGCAGTCACACATTTCTGCCGTCAAGCAACCACCATGTTCTACAACACATTTGATCCATCGTAGACCTCGTCTTTATACTGACGTGGCTATATATTAACTTCTGTGCGAGTACGCTTGTGAGCATATTCGCGGTGACTATGACAGGATAAATTGTGTATACTTTTATGGATGGAAACCATGATGGCATTTTTAATTTTTTGTGCCGCTTTGAACACGCTCCTATATGCGATTTCAGCGGAGAACAACACTGCAGTAATGACAACATCGACACCTGATCCGATAGTAAACACCACCGAGCCAACACTCGGCACCGACCAGGCACTGATTCTAACTTCAGACTCGTCAACAGCTCAAACATCTTCAACCACGAGTTCAATGACACCCGATGCCGATATCAATCCCACCGTCTCCGGCACAACCGTGGCTCCATTGGGGTCCACGTTCCCGGGCACTGATAACCATACATTGAATCCCACCGCTGACACCACTTTCAGTACTGTTGACGGGTCACTGCCGGTCTCTCCCGGAGGGCTGGTCAACGGGTCTCGGGTGCCTATCTACCTCAGTGCCTACTTCACACTCGGAGGTGGATGGGACGGAAGCGGCATCCTCCCGGCCTGTCAGATGGCCCTGGAGCACATCAACGAACGTGAAGATATCTTACCTGACTATGATTTAAGGATGGTTTGGAGCGACACACAGGTAAGCTTGATTATATCAGACCAAAGTTAGCACATTGACTGTAGTCAATAACAAGATCGATGACCTTTCTAAGTATTGGCAAGGTTAGTGCCCTGTCTTTGTCATAACCATTAAAATCTTGCCCGCATTTTTCGATGGGACGTAAAATGTTGTGTTGTTTGCATTATGTAAAGCTCATTAACCATTAATGGTGCTTATCATACATTAACTAAGGAGCTTGCTCCGTGAGATAGTAATCGGCTGCGCAATTTCAACAATGTCCTGTGAAATTTTCGCAATTGTGGATATCTATTATTAAAGTCGTACCTTCTCGTTTGCTCATTGTTAAAAGTAACAGAAAAGATTGAGGCTGCCAATACTTCCACACAATATTTCCAACAAAACAAAAAATGAAAGCGAGCAACAAAGACAGTCAAACACAAAAATAGCAAAATTAAGATTATACGAATTGTATTAAAGGCTCATTCATTGATATGTCAAAAAAAAGGTGCAAGGTCGTCATAGTACACACTTCAAAGCACTGTATACAGTTTGAGAAACTCTTGGGTCAGATTTTACCTAAATTGCAGGTCCTGTGGACCCGACCCGTTTTTTGGTCAGGCCTACCCGGAAAATGAAAAAACAAAAAACAAACCCCAAACCACAAAAAACCCCACACCAAACAAAACAAACATCCCAAAATACAGGGATTTCGGCTACGTTTCTGCGTCAGTCTGACCCATTTCTGGACCACTTTGACACATATTCCAGGTCATACAGACCCAACATGGGTCAGGCCAAACGGAATTCTGAATCCGGGTCAGCTCTCTGACCAGGGAGTTTTTGTTTTGTTCAGAGTGCACCACAGGTTACAGAATGTCAACTCGAATCGCTCGATCCGGGTTTGAAGTGGGACTAATGGGAGTGTCGTGTTTTATATGCATCCGAAGACACTCAAAAGTGCGTTTCAATTTAATCTAAAAGCAGTTTCTTCTGTTTATAATCAGATTTCTGGGAGGACACGCTGTAATGATTTCGAGATCAGCTTCTTTCGTTTGAAATATGATTATGATTATGAAATATGATCACATGTTTTTGCCTTTAAAGGGAAACGTTTCCCCATAAAGGTAGGGTTAGAATACTTTTTGATGACCCAAACATGTGTAGTTTTTACATTTGTAGTTTCCTTGTTGAAAAGATGGTAACGGTAGCATTTGTTCTGCGAAAGTTCGTCTAAAAATAATGTCCCCGTTGCTTGAATTTGTCAAAGTATTTCCTCTTCAAAAAAATTATAAAACCCCCCAAAACGAAACAAACTCATCTCAAAGGGAGTTTTGGAGATTCAAATGTCCGTGGTGTTTGTTTATGAATGCTGCGGCTAGAAAAGCAGGTTAAACTAATGATGTCACATCTAATTGAGGATGGAGTTGACATTTTTGATAAAAAATACCGTGACAGCTTTTTGGCTATTTTCTTCACAAGTAGACACTGTGATCAGCTGATTTTTTCACAGGTGACTTTCATCGTATCTTTCTTGATAAGTTTACACTTAGATGAGCATTACGTTAACAAAAACCGATATAGGACCTCAGCCTACCGTTAAGAAGAAGACGCAGAAAAAAGACCCCCCAAAAAGACCCCAAAAACAAAAAAACAAAAAAACACACCTAAACACAAGAACACAAGAACCTTTAGCACGGAACCTGTTTATAGCAGCATGCTTAATGTATGATTTTAATTCACGTAAATGTGATCAAACACTTTCCATACGGTAACTTAGATAAAAAGCTCTTCAAGCGAGACTTTTCAGAGAAGGTTCTCTTGTGTAAACTTTCGCCACAGAAAGTGAAGTGCTTGGATACCTAATCGATTTTGCAGCTTCACCTCCGACGGTTTATTACTGGCCCGTAGGCCTGTGGTGGGTATGGAGGTTCGTCACGCAATTATGTTTGACTTTTGATCACCAGACTCCGGGAGTGTAAAACATGGACACTTAAAAACGAACTTGGGGTCTCTCACATTTCTCCCTTGATGGGCTGCCCATTGGCTCAAATCTGCGGCCACGCCGTTGCCAAAGGAAAACTCTTACATAATAATAAGCTAGCATTTATATAGCGCCTTTTCCATAGGTTACAAAGCGCAGATCAAAAATCAAAATCAAAGACAAAACAAGTGAGTCTTAAGTAATTTCTTGAATGAATCAAGTGAGCTTGCTTTTCTGCAGCTATCAGGAAGTGAGTTCCACCGAGCTGGGCCTGCATTTGAGAAGGCTCAATAATTATCTAACTCTAAACTGATACGATAGGTTTTTAAATCATTATTTCTAGTTGTTATTGACTGTTATTACTCAATGGTTACCGAAAGCACATTGCTACCTGAAATTGAACATAATTCGAGCATAAAAGTCTCAACATTTCCTGGTCAGATTTGATCTGGATACGCGTCCCAGAGATGTGTCAAACTGAAGCAGATTTCAAGTTTTAATCCCATTGTTTAATCGCTCTCCAGGTCAGTCTGACCTTGGAATGAATTAAGCCCCCTGGGATCAAGAATACGGGTCAAATCTGACCCGGTTGTTGTTGTTTTTGGGTTGAGTGTCATACCGTATTGCAAACGGATCTAAAGTGAACATGGCATTTAAATATAAAAAAAGCCACACAGCAGCAAGAAGTGCATTTACAAACCGAATCCTGGACAGTATTGAGAGAAATAAATAAAGGCAGATGATCAGACTATAGGATTAAAACTCACATCCCCAAAGGCCAGGGGAAAAAAAGCCTTCATGGTTAGTTGAAAGTTCATCACTCACTGCTTCATTGTGACATTGTATGGGGGCACACTTAGGTATAGCACTAGGTCTGTATTTTAGTCTGGCCAACAAAACCCACTTGTCCTTGTGCATAATGCATTACTTAGTACGCCATTGACTCGTTTCATGACCGTTTTTATGTACTGCTTCTTCTTTCGGGCTGTATCGTCTAATTGGAAACAAGGATGTAAGCGGATTTCATGCTTACACGCTACATTTGTTTTTGATGTATTTTTTTTTTACTTGCCAAGAGCCGTTTGCTTCAGTTTCGATTACCTCTCTGGAATCAGCCTGATTGAGATTACAGAGGGGCTCCAAGGTCAAATTCAGATTTGTGATTCCCCTCATTTTCCCCAATAGAAAGAGTCCTTAAACGGTCTAAAATGCAACTGTATTTAAAACCCTTCAAGTGCAATTTTGTCCAAATTCCAAAGATGTTCGATGACGTCACATTTCAAGTTAGGTCTGTACTTTTTTTCTACAATGAATTTTCAGTTCATGCCTGCATTTTAATGATTCATTTATAATAGCATTGGATTTGACCTTTTGAGTGGCGCACCCCCCCCCCACCCCCGCCCCACACACTTGGAATGTACAGGCCTACTGGTTTTTGGTGTCCGATGACGTAATGTTTCAATTTTTGCTCAGGAAGAGTAGATAAGAAAAATAAATAAATAAATAAAACCACATTAACATTAACATGATGTTAGAGACTTGTGATTTTTAAAATCTTTATATTTCAACCCTCTTTCATCGATTGGAAAATAAGTACATCAACTAACTTTTGAGACCCTTTTAAAGCTTCACTCCATTCCTTAAACAGTCCCATCATTTACTTCCACCTCTCTTGTCCCTTCCCACAAAGCTCTTTTCACCTTATTTTTTCCCCATCCCTGACATAACCGCATCCTTAACGTGCTCATTTTTATGGCTTTTACTGCAAGATGATGGTTGAAGTTAAGGCAGGTTATATATACTTTTGGCATTTACTCCACACCAAGTTGATGGCCATAAATAATTACTTGGTAAATAGCACTGGAGAGCTGTTGCTATTATAGGGCATTGAAGACATTGTTAGAAAGGACGTCCTCGGAAGTAATGTAGTCTGAGATAAAGAGGCTATTTTCACCACAAAACATGAGGAAGGCTTCATGCATCAGGCATCTGAAGGCACACAATTATATGCAACAAAGTTTTGCTTTTGAATTATTTTCTTGCAACTTCGATGACCAACTGAGCAAAATGTTTATCAGGTTTGTCATTTTATGCGTATGTTGGGATACACTAACACATAGTTGCTCGTTCCTTTTAGTGAAATGTTGAAACTAAAGAGATATTAAACATGGATTATTGTTTATTTTAAGTATAACATTTTTGTAACTTTGCTATAGAAACTCTCACTGAAAAAAGCGATAACGAAATGTCAGCGCAACAATTTATTTTCCAAATTATTTGTTTATGTTGGGATACACTAACACAGAGTTGTTCGTTCCTTTTAGTGAAATGTTGAAACTAAATAAATATTAACCATTGATTATTGTTTATTTTAAATATAACCTTTTTGTAACTTTGCTATAGAAACTCTCACTGAAAAAAGCGAAAACGAAATGTCAGCGCAAGACTTATCTTCCATATTTTGTTTTTGTTTCCAAGTATTTTGATACTTAGCACTTTGAAATAACCGACTACCGGTATATCTAAAAACCTCCGG
>CM021526.1:27674388-27687341 GCA_010994315.2 Pisaster ochraceus | reverse complement strand
AGATAATTATGAAAAACTAGCAGATTTAACCGTTTTGTCATTAAAGAGATTAACACACGGTGCTACCGCAAACCTCACCTGATTATACTCCCACCATTCACAGTTTCAAATCCTCTCTTGTCATAAATTTGTTCAACAAATACAAATTGAGTTGAATCGAAAAAACGACAAAACCCGAAGGCTGTTCATTTAGTAGTGAACCACAGGGCGAAATGACCAAGGGGGTAAACTGTACTGAACAGTACAACCATTATCAAATTACTGGCCGGGCTTGAGTAGCCCCTAGTACTTGAGTCTCAAAGCTCAACAATTTTTGTCTCAAATCTATTGTTTCTTGAAAGTAATTTCTCTGTGGACTTATTGCCCTGCGTCACCACAACCTGTTCTTTTGCCGTAATCTGATCAGGCGGTTGGATGTGGACGCCACTGCTGCAGTCCAATTAACTCATGTTTCAGTGCACGGAATCTGTATCAGAAATGAGTCCATTTGACGCAAACTTATTATTATTATTATATATTCCTGGAAATAAAACCAAGGATACCTCATAAGTAAACTTAATCACTGTAGCTCGCAAGCCTGAGGAAACCTGTTCACTATGTGAACCAGAAACACCGGGGTTAACCCCTACTCTTTCATGATAAGTGTTCTGGGTTCTTTTACTTACGCTACTAATCCCATACGGAACAACAAGAACAACAAAGCAATTTTAATAAAGTAACTTGCTGTAGGACACAAGCGCCGCGACCGTGACTCGAACCCACACTCTGCTGATCAGAAAAATCAGAGCTTAAGTCCAGTGCTCATTCAGCAACGACACGCAACAAAGTGGCGTCAAAAGCATTGTTTTCTGACCAGTGTTTGGGGTCACACAGACCTACAAATTGGTCACGTTCCCCTTTGAGCTAGCATCCGAGTCAATTCTGACCTGTGCGTTTTGAGACTGTAAGCGGTATCCTGCCCTGACTCACGCCTCTGTGGAACCCAGTTCGAATCCCTCCTGACAGCACCCTATCACGTGGTGCATCGTAACATAATTATTTGCCTTCACCGAACTCGGTTCTAATAAGAACAAATCTCCCTATATAGTTCTGAGTGGTCTAGTAGACTGGAATTTTTTTGAGAAGTCTCTAAATTGAGCCTTCTATAACATGGTTGCGGTTGCCGGCATCGTTTATAAGTTTAAAGCACGGCCTTGTACACTTAGCTGTTCAATGTTGCGTTGATGCCGCTAAAATGTTCCGCTCTAACGCACACATCATACAGATTTTGCTACCCAATGCAAAAAAACCTGCTGCAAAACCGAGGCTGGAACTTAATACGAGGAAACAAACGATGTCTGGCTCAATCTCATGACCGAGTGCTACTTCAAACAACGATGTAAAGGGAATATTATGTTAAATAATGGTGTAAACCTGAAATCGGCCCAAGGCAATGGTTCATTACTGACACATCATTGGTGTTAGCGAAGCAAGCCAGCTCCCATTTACGCTAGTACTCTACAATCAGCCCGTCGTTCATCCAATGAGCCCGTCAAGCTCTGTAAAAAAAAAAGCACGGAACAGGCCCAAATGTTTGTATACATTTTGTGAAGGTAAACAAAAAGTGTTGTTTATTTTATGACAAATTGAATAAAGAGTGCTGAGGGACAATCGTTTTCCAAATGGCTGTATTTCAGACGAGAAAACTCTATAAGAAATTGTTTAAACAGCAGTTCAATGAATTGCGACTATAGATGTATACAAACATATGTTTTTATTTACAAGAAAAACCTCCCTTAATACAATGTCATGACGGTAGGTCGAGGGAGGGCTACAAAGTCAAATATACTGTTAGAGAAAGAGAAGACATCTGTTCAGATTTCTGCCGAAAAATATTGTGAGATGGTGGAAAGCAAGACGCAGGAAGGGAGTTCTAAAATGCAGCAGAAAAAGGGCAACAGCAATCTGAATATCTGACAATATTGACCTTTTAAACAGATACAGTGAAAGGACGAGAAGATGCAGCAAGGCTCATTGTGCGAGCAAAGGAGTCACTATTTTCTTTGTCATCGCCAATCGATCAATCAATCAATCAATCAATCAATCAATCAATTATTCTTTAAAGTAGATGTGAATAGTATTAATGGCTGCTCGCTTTCCTAATTAAAATACACCGCGAGTCAACTGAAAAATAATAATATAATAGTGAATTATTCGCGTCTTATATAAACGAAACAAAACATCCATTGTGAAAATTGTCACCAGATTGGAAAATAACGGAAACTTAAAACTTACAGCTAAATAAAGATAAACCAAAGTTACGGCTGCTATAAATAAATTGGTTTCAAATAAATTTATAAACAATATACACAACTAGTTAATGGCCTGACGTTTCAATCTCAGCAGAGAATTTTCTTGAAGGCAAAATGCTAACAAAGCGCACATGAACAGGTGTACCGGTAAAACGGTCGCAGTCAAGTAGAAATGAATGAAAATGGAGAGAAAGAGAGGGGCAGAGAGCACGCAGGAAAAAGCAAGGGATGAACAATGAGTACGGAAACAAGGGTAGGGGTAGAGGGAAGGGGCTGGTTTTTACACAAGAAGTTGGAAAGACAAAGGACTGAATTAAAGGGGGAGAAGGAGAACAAGTTATTTGGTGAATGAGACAAACTAACAAGGGGGATATCGGTGGGGAAAAGGAAGGCAAATAAAACAAAGAACAGATGTCTAGTTTTTTGGATTGTTTACGTAGTTCATGCGTACATTTCCGGGGACAAAAAATTTACCTGCTAAGTCTGCTGGCAAATATAGGTCACGTAAATCTCCCATACTGTTGAGGGCTTCAATGTCGCTACTTTGATAGTAAATTTCATACGGTTTTCTCTGAAGGTATGGTACTCAGTGTAAGAATCTTTCATCTCATTTACAAAAAAGGAAAAAGAAAGAAAAGAAAACAGACAATCGATTGGTGGCAAGGATACCCAAAGTTAACATCAATCTGCATTGCAAAAACTGTGGTGTTAAAATTGACACCATGGTTGGTGTCATACACACATACCCAAGGGAGAATTAAAATGAGCACCATTGGGTGTTAAAATCACACCAATATAATTAGTGTTATTTTAAAACTCTATCTTGTAATTTTGTTTTGCATCTGATATGACAACAACCATGCGGATCGTAAATTTTAACACCTAAGTTTTTTGCAGCGGGGACACTTGACAGACTCTATGTGGAAAATTGTATCATCACTCGGGAAAATGGTGACAGCTTACACATAAGTCAAAGGTTACAATAAAGGACCACTACAAGGCCAACTTTGTGGACCTACCATTAGCAACGGTATTATAGAGACAACCAGTAAGGAAACTCACTATACCTAATATATTACACTGGCCTATGTTTTGCTCGTGGCGTGTTGCCGAAACAGGAAGGTAAGCCATTGATTGGTCTGTATGCAGGTGATTTTAGCAAATGATTTGTTGTTGTTTGTTTGTTCTCGTAAATTTTTAATAAGGTATCTGCCTATAGCGCCAAAGTCAGGGAAAAAAACTAACCAACAAACAAACAACATCCCCACCCCAACAAAATATTGCGGACTCCTTAATGTTTTCATAGCCCAAACCTTGTACACAATGTACTAGCCAAATTTACGTCCGGGCAAAGGGCTACAGCTACCAATAGGCAGGGCCAATGTACATTCAGACAATCAACTATTTCAAAATTAAATCATCCGCAGGTGGTGATCAGCAATCCAGGAAAACTACCAAAACAATCAATATTAACAAATCTTATCAGCAAGTTACGAGTATCACAGGGTCACGCTGCTGTCGGATTGGTTGCTTCAGGCTAAACAAATATGCGTTTCTGTTGAAACGAATATGATTGGGAACATATTTTATAGTACAATGGTTCACATAAACATCCCTTTAAATTGTGTGGTTTTCGTTTAATTCTTTACAAAACACGGTCCGCCATTTAGTAGATCAAATTGATTGACTTCAGAAAATGGCGGACCGCTTGTTCTGCTGGTTGAATTTCAAGAGGCAAATGTTTGTATTTTTTTAATCAATAATCACTGAGCTACAACATACTGTGGGTGTTTTTTGTGCATGAGCAGCTCCTACAGATTACAAGTAATTCCAAACTGCAAATTAATTTAAAGGCAATGTGACCCTTTGTCAACTTCAGCAAACCTTCAAACTCGTTATCTCAACAACCAATTTATCAACTGTATCAACAACCAAAGCGGCAGATAGTTCCGGTTTGGTGAAAAAAAAAAAAATCATCAGCAAACAACCAACAGACCAACAGGTAGTAATTCATCAGGAAATCGACCAACCGATTTATACTGCAATGGACCGATCGACCGCTCAATCAACCGCAAGTAGCTCCCAAACAAACCAGTTTCAACAAACTATCCAACTATACACAACTATCCAGACGTCCTCACTACTCATCAATCAAGCAACCAACTGACAAACTTAACTTGAAACCCAACTCTTAAAAAAGAAAGAACAAAAGAAGAAGAAGCTTTTACGGAGCTCTGGAAGTGCCATCCAACTTGATGAGAACCCGAGATAATTTAGGCCTACTGCAGGATGATGACATCATAAATGTAAGACGATGAAATTACTAGGATGTTTCATCTCGTTATGACGTCATCATAAAATACTTTGTCGACTTCCGATATAAATATAATAATAATAATAACAATAATAATACAGCATTTGCAAGGCGCACTTTCCTGTAAACCATTCAAAGGTTAGTGTAAAAGCTTCAGCTAAAATTGAAGTATTATCGAATTGTTGGGAAAGCAAGCGTGAACAAGTGTGTTTCTAGTTTCTGCCGGAAGAGAGTGATGCTGTGCAGGTCTTCAGGAAGTGAATTCCAAAGTCTTGGTTCTATGTTGGAAAAGGCCCTGTCCCCGTAACTGGCCAGGCGAGTTCGAGGAACTTAAAGTGTATGATAGATCTTAGGCCAGGGCCCAATTTCATAGAGCTGCTTAAGTACAAAATGTAGTTAAGCACAACAACAGCAATTTTCCTCCGGAGAGGGGCACTCTATGAGGAAAAAGTCAAATTGTATTGGAACTTTGCAAAGGGCACCACAGCAAAGCACAGGGCACCAAGGCAATTACTGTGGGTGCCCTGGGTTATTTCAAAGCCTGCCTGTCCCTTTCTCATTGCCCCTTCTTCAAAGATAAATACCAAGTAAGCAAAGAGTCAATCACTCTGTACTTTTTTCTCCACGGATACAAAGGCCTTTTCGAAGCCACGGGCTTTGGGGGTAGGCTCTGACTGCTGTCTTGAAGCCCCATACCGAAAGCGCGCGTTTCCAGAATAAAACTGATGGATCTGATTTGGTAATGGCTGGAAATGTAGTGCTGGTCGTTACTGGTCCCCAAGGGACAAATTGTTTGACCAACTGCAACAATAACCCAGCAAGCAAAATGCAAAAAAAAGGGGGAAAAACAGATAAGTAAAACAACTGTATACATAAATACATGATGAATAAATAAAATACTATGAAACGAATATATAACTTCGCCGAAAGAGTCCAGTTATCCAAGATTTTCTGCTGCACTTTGAAGATACATTTAATAACATAGAAGACATCTCTCCTAAAAAAAATAATAATAGAAAAGAAAAAAAGCCTTAACATACAATATAATTATTGATTATAAATAAATATAATCTCGTGAAGTTAAAAGAGGATAGTTCCCATCACACTTAAAACCGAGTGCTTGCACTTATATTTTAAGCATTTCAATGTCTATTGATGACGTCTGGAGTAGTCTAAGAGATGATTCCGAATGGAAATTCATTTTTGACTGCTTTCTTTAAATGCAATTACAGTTTTGACAACGCCGTTAAACTCCACCAACTGCCGTGTAAGGTTTCCGCTTACACTTACACGCGACTGGAAAATCAGCTGGAAATGTTCAAGCAAACAAACAAGCGACCGAACATTTCAAACTTCCGCAATGCGACAGATTCTCTGTGACATTATGTTCACGTGCTGTACTATCACCCGATCTTTAATTGGCGAAGGCAATCACGTCTAAATTAATTAACAAAATGGACGTGACAATGGAGCTTCCGTAAACCTAGCGTTGTTGACTCCGGTGTTGTAATGAAATGAATATTAATAATACTTGAGTGAAGGCCTAATGAGATAATTATTAGGTGATGCTGTTTGAAAGATGAACAAGTAAATAATCTAGCGGTTAGATTAGAGTGAACACACAAAAGTTCATCTTGTCCTCAGATGATGTCGAAATCTTCCTATAACAGCCCCAGAATATATTTTTTGCTATAGAGCAATTTTCTGCGGCAGTGTTAATACAAACAAATAAAAAACCAACCTATTGTACCCTTTTCCCATTAGTGCCAGACTCAGAGAGGCAGCATGCGAATGAATTCAAAACCACGGTCTACGTAAGCATGTCTTGTCTTGCTACACCGTCAATTCAAGATTAATAAAAGAAGACGAAAAAGGAACCAGGAAGCATTTGCACTTGCTACTCACACACTACAGGACTCTCTTCCACACGAATGCTTTATTAGACTGTGAGGCACAGTGTCTTATTACAATATTAAATCCCTTTAAATGTCCACTCAAAGTGTAGTGCTCCCTAATACTTCTACGTTTAAAGGAACCGAAATTCAATTAATTTCAAATGGCATTTTATCCATGCTGTGAGACAAAGACAACAGCGAGAATACATCAAGGAGGGCAGCCATGACAGTTACCGAGAATTAGTGAGGCCCTTAGTAAATCTACCACTGTATGACTTTGAAGAGTTGTCAAAGTTCTTTCAAAAGGAACCGAGCGTCCTTGGGTTGATTTGTCAGACGCATCCTCGCAGTCCTTTTTCATTCGAAGGAACATTTGTTGTCAACTCCGGGTTTTTATAAAAGTGTGAATTACTCATAATTCTTTGTTACTTAAAACACAACTACTTAACCCCAAACCTGTGAAAATTTTCATCGGTGATCACATTTTCAGTGAACATCGAAAACGGTGGAAGGTCTTTGAGGACAGACGTCCATATATATATGACTTACTTCGAGAGCTGAGTTTGTCTTTGGGAGTCATCATTCGTAAAGGGGATGGGCAAAACCCAAGAAAAACTTGTTTTACATTAAATTTACTTTTCATTTTTACTTTTCACCGTACGAGTTGTCTGCAATAGTGCATTGAATTTCATCAATAGTAATTCACGGAACGTAAACAACCATCTGTCAATTTAATCATCTAGATCAACACGAAAGTGTTTGCCGGCTTCGCTTTAAAAAAGCATAATGGAAAAAAAAGTATATGAATTTCAGTTCATTTATTTCACGGTCGGAAGAGCTGTTCAATAACCCCGGAAGAGTGACGTTAATTAAAATGTAATGTCTCCGGCTTCTGAAATAGCTTTCGAGGTGGCTCGACAAAGCTTTTAATTTTGAATGAGGGGAATATCTAATTTGAATGCATGTACAGTAATTGTGAATTGTATCGCAGAGGTCAGCACTCAAAAAAGAGACAGAGGGGGAAAAGACAGAAATGGAAAGGGACGGGGGATGAGAAAAAGAAGGAGCAAAATAATAAAATCAAAATCAAAGTAAAATTAAGTTTAACATTAATGGTTCTAAAAATACACTTCTTAAAAAGTGTTTGTAGTCTCTGTGCATTATTATATAACAAATCTCATTTGGAATTGTTTGATCTTACAAAATAACTTTGAGTTGATGGCATTGTAGGTTTATTTAATCATTTTTCTGAGTGTGTAAATCAATGCAGTATTTGAGCGCAAGCGTTTTCATAGCACTACTACCTCGATTGGTACTCACCGATTAAAGGCAAAATATGCTTCAGGTTTTTTGAACCGTTCGAATGTTTTACTCCTATTTAAATATAGCTTTATACAATACAACTAACCTTTGAAATGTTTGTTTTCAAAAAGTGGTCCGTTTTTGAGACATCGCCGAAAATCCGAGTGAGTATGTCTTTGCAGAAAAAATACCCCCTTACTTGATTATACAATCTGAGAAACGTTTCGGACAGAAACGTTTCAAATTTCGGGGGTTAAAACTGGTATCTTTTTTGCATAACCACATTATTTTGAATTTAAATAGTAAGTTTGTATTGACATTATTTTTTTTTGAGTGATTACCAATTGTATACCTTCCCTTTAAGTAAAATTGAAAGGCGCTTGGCGTGACGCCTAAATGTAAGAAACCAGAGCGTAGTCCGGGATCTAAGAGTGGCACCAACCATCTACCGAACATGTAGCCGGAACCTTAAACATAGCCCAAACCTGGGTTAAGACTACATTTAGGCTCTGGCCTAGCTACTGGGTTGGGTTTACATTTAGGCCCTGGCTACATTAAGGTACGTGGATGGAAATCATTATTAGGTCCGGGCTACATTTAGGTCTCAGGACGTAGTCTGAGACATAGGGGCAGCATTGACAGCACTCTCGTCACGGCTGGAAATAACAGCAATAAAATATCCCAACAGATTGTATGCACTCATCCCGTTAAACAAAGTATGCAGCAACCCTTGTTGTTTCATTGAAGACTTCCAAAAGCAAAGATAATTAAAGCAGGATTAATTGCTTAGGTTTCATTACGATGGAAGATTCACTTTTAACGACGGTGGTAAATTGGCAAAGTAGGTCATTACATTTTGTCATTACCGTCAAACACCACACAAAAGAGTCCTGCACATAGGCTAATAGCAAAGCGGTGTCATTTATCAGTCTTGCATCTCTTCACTGGGCTTGATCAATGGCTCACCGGGTAATTAAAGAGGGACCCCCCCATTTATGTCTGTGGCCCCCCCCCCACACTATTTGAAATCCTGACTTTTTAGATTTAAACATTACCAAGAGTAAAATGTTACATTTCATTAGCTTGAATTTTATAACTTGAATGTTTTTCTAACAGTATTTTCCACTTACATGCAGACAGTGTAGTCAGTTTTACACTCCTGTCAGATTATACAAAATAATAAATGGCATAACACAAGACCGCTGAAAAGGAACTTGTTTAATTAAGAGAAATCCAAACAGAAACTACACGTTTAATTAATTGGCCAGAAGTGCCCCCCTTGAAAAAAGGTGCATCCCTTGTAGCCCACTCTCCTCATATTTAACCCTAGTTTCGGCCCTGGATTGGATGCTTGATTGCATCAGAATGACAAACATTTTCTCTGGACATGTTCTCATTTAAATTTGGGCTATCTAAAGCATTTGTTATGAAATTAATAGTATGGTTGGATAGATACTTTAGAAGTAGAATTATAATGATTCACAGAAAATATCAATTGAAATTTTTTTTTTAGTGTGTTTTGCTATTTGTAATACAACATTTTTGACTCCACAAAATGGCGAACTGTGTTTCAGTTTATATTTTCCTCTGGCAAAAGTACGTTACTTACTACAAAAAACGTTAGGTGCTTTATTGCATGAACATTTCTTAAAACAGGTAAGGAGTAATTCCTGCAAAGTTTTGAGAGAACTGAAGGAATGGTGACTATTTGATAGTTAGATGTCTGGTCTACCCCCAAAAGTTAAAACCATTTTGCTCTGTTTCTGTTTCTACTACAGTGCCAAGCTGGTCTTGGGACCCGTGTGTTTTTCGAGCAACTATACAGCAAGCCCCAGAAGATCATGATTCTGGGTCCGGCATGCTCGACAGCCACGCAAGCCGTAGCAGAGACGGCATACTACTGGAATCTAGTTACGGTAAGATAGACCAAGGTATACTTCCAAGCCTTCACACAGGGACTTGGTTACACTTCTAAAGAGAAAGTATACTTTTGGTATTTGGACCCGTTCGATTGTTTTAATTCTATATAAATGTAGATATATACAATACAACAAACCTATAAAAAAAAATCGTTTCAAAAGGTGGTTGTGTTTTTGAGATATCGCCGAAAATCTGGAGTGACTAAAGTCAACGCTGGAAAAATAATCCCTAACAGGAATACACAATCTGAGAAGCGTTTCTGACAGTAACGATTCTCAAATTCAAGTTTTAGGGCATACAGACTAATACCTTTTTACATAACCACATTACTTTGGGGTGAAATGTTTCTCAAAAGGCTTTATACTATCGAAAGCTGCTTTTAACCAAAATGTTTTTTATTGTCATTAATTTTAAGAGTGATTGCAAACCAATCTTCCATTTAAGTGCAAAATATAGATTTCAGAAAATTCAAATGCCATGTCGCACAAGTAGCTTGGAGGCAACCAACTGCACTGCATTTAAAAGGAACACTTCAATAGCAAAATATAGGCTGCATTTTTTTCTAACAGAGTCTTTGTGTTCCCAAGACAATTGTGTAGAAATTTCACACAGGGCAAATTACAGGCAACCGGTTCCAAGTGAATGTTTTTACTTTATTGAGATTGTCTGGAACTAGTTGACTGTAATTTGTCCCGTGTGACATGGCCATTGTATGCTTTCAATTACATGCACTAGAACCGAGAAGATCATTCAATTCATTCTTTCAATTCAAAACTCAATTTGGTTTACATAAAAACAATTACCGTTGTCTGACGTTTAAAAATAAAACCTCAGAACACGCAATGCATATGTGTTTACTCTAATGGTGTGAATTAATCATTAAATAACCTTTGAAAAGGCTTTTGGAAACAAACAACATTAATTCTGATTAGAAATCTTCTTTTGTATTTCGAACCTTTTTTGTGCTGCAGATATTGAATTGAAATGGTTTATTTGTCCAGTTTATTCGTCGACTCCATTTTGAGCAAATTGTCCTATTATAATATTTTCCCCTCGCGATCGGCCAGCGGGAATTTCTCTTTAGTTTCCATCCATTAATCTTAAGCGTTGCAGCGTAAACAACTTTATGGCTAACTCGCGAACAATGAGCTCGAATTAGGTGTTGGGGCGCTGCCGTCTCACCCTGTTACTGCGCACGCGCACGCGCGCGCGCGCGATATTAACGACGGCGTGAGATTTGCTCCCTATTTCATCCTGAAGGTATTTGCAAAAATATTGTAAATAATTCGCCCAAATGAATGTTCAAAAACATCAATCTCTGGAGTTACTCCCCCACACCTTCAACAAACACGCTGCAGAAGCTCATTTTCATTGAAAACCTCATTACAAAGTCAAGCTTTTGTTTAAGTAACCCCAAGTTAGCCATTTTATTTAGCAAATCTGGGAAAACAATAGACAGGGGCTGAAGCTGATTTCAACAGATAATGGTAGCTATGGGTGTCATCATTTACCCCCAAAAAGTAAGGACCACTAGGGGGTGGGGAAAAACACGCTATCTGGGGTGTTCAGCTTACTTTTTAAGATTCACGAATTAGTGACACATTTTTTCCACTAATTGCTATTGCAATAAGCAAACAGTTTAAAGAAATTAGTTAGTCAATGGAGGGGTTAAACTTTTACATAATTATGAGAGAGGTCCTAAACTGCAAACCATGGCTTTAGTTTTGCAAATGTAGTTTTAAGCCAAGCACAGTGTAAAATGTAAACCCTATTCAAACGTTTGGACATAAGTGGCTCTTCGTGAAAACGGTCAGGGTATGAGGCTATCAAACTAAACACAGCTATTGTCAGCTACGTTCTTAGAATTCAGTTCATGTTTAGCTGACAATATTTATGATCAGTGTTCTACATCATTAGTAGGTCTTACTGTCTTGCCAGGGAAAGTTGTGTAAACCGATGAGAGAGACACTTAATTCGCGAAAAAAATATTTGCGTATAAAAATCTTGCGCTACCAGCTTCCCCTCATCAGTTGCGGTGCGGCTTGCATCACTAGGGCGGACGTACTGGTAAATAAGCGCACTGTTTTTATTATTTTTTAAACATAGTAGTTTGAATAATGCCCCCGGTATTTTGTTTGTTTTGTTTGTTTTGTACGAAAGCCCATTAGTACGAAGATTTGCTGAATATGTACTTCCAAAAAACAAGATTCGCTGAATATGTACTTCCAAAAAACAAAATCTGCTGAATATGTACTTGCGATGGCACTAATGGGCTTTCGTAGTTTTGCGTTTGTTTGCAGTGCACAAAGTTGAACCATTGTCGTTGCACCAATGTCTATGCGAGTTAGCGGCTGTAGGGGTTATGCAATTTGTAAAAACCGGTTTTCCCCTGAAAATTATTGATTTCGCACAATCACAGTCGATAATTAACGATTGTGGGATTGAAAAAAAAAACAACAACAGCACAAAAACACAAAAAGCACCCACACAAGTAGGCCTTAATAGCTTCCCAGGAGGTAAGATCACAAACGTTACAATTTTAAGGATAGAATGAGAGAAAAAACAAGAAATATGCACCAATTTCGTTTCGACAGGCCTTCATTGTCCTGTCAAATTCACTTTGTTTTTTCACTTATGTAATACAACACACATAGGAAATAGTTTGTGTTTTGTATAAAGCGATGAATGTGTTGTACTGAGTGCCCTCTGCCGAAAATCAAGCAAAAGTGGTACACATCCACTAGTTACATTCAGCATTATTTGGGTGTGTGGGGGTCGGGGTTGCTGGAAACCACAGAGCTGCTACGAGTGCCTGCCAGACATCAACGTGCATCTATTTAATTATTGAGAAGCGCAAGTAAAAAGGATGATAATCATACGATTGGATGGAGTATGTAGGTTTACAAATTTAATGACCAGTGAATTATATCCAGGTAAGGTAGCGATAGAGTTGACCTAATTATCTCATTTATCAAGATAATCAGTTGTGTATAGGGCATATTTTTGTGCACATCTTCTTTACATAACCTTTCACTGTTATCAATACTACCGCATGCGTAATTCCGTTTTGGGATTGGGCTATAAAACTCTGCCGGTTGGAGACAATGTCCCACTTGGTGAGAAAGAGGAGGGCTGTTGTTTTCAAGAAGATAAACAAACATTAAAACTCTTATTTATACGAAAGTCATGAGTTATGTATTTCATTGTTTTTCCCAGTTGCATTGCCCAGAG
>CM021526.1:27616677-27631886 GCA_010994315.2 Pisaster ochraceus | reverse complement strand
CCTACTTTTCCAGGCTTGTGCATACGACGGGAAGTAACTTGAGTAACTTGTGCTCTGCATTGAGATTGGTTGATGACGAATGGGACCTCGTCGAGACTAACTGCAGTACCCCGCTTCCTTTCATTTGCCAAGATGCAGCAGGTAGGATTTTTCTATTAGCGAGAATGAAACTCCCAAACTTGTTTTACAAGATATCGCTTTACAAAGCAAAGTTACTAGAGCTGAAATTAATAAAAGTATAAAAAATATATATCTAACAATATTGATTGAAATAGTTTTATCCTATTAATGTTGGATACTACTGGATTACCGTCGAACAAGAAAGTCCTTATTACGCATTTTGTGCAAGGGGGTTCCTTTTTGTGGTGCAATTCTGTAATAGTTCCGGTTTCTGTCATGTCAACTTTACAGTTCATATGTCTGCTGAGCTCCATTTTGTCAAATTCAAATTATTACTATAGTTGATTCCGGGTCACAGGGGTCCTGACCCTGTTCGGGTCAGGCTGACACGTAAACGATTTAAAAAATTGGAAATTTCATCAGTTTCTGCGTCGGTCAGACCCATTCATGGGTCGTTTTGACTCAGGTTCCGGGTCAAACTGACCCAGAAATGAGTCATACCCTACGGGACCCGAATCAGTTCTGACCCTGAAGTTGTTAGAGTGTGGTAGCAAATACAGGAACCAGCCAGGAAGAAACTGCTGAGCAGTTAGTAAAACAACTGAACACAATTCTCGCTTTTTAAACCTGTTTAGAAATAAACATATCTGATTGTCTATTTTTAACCTATATTGTAATCTGTTATTTGGCTGTCCTTGGTGAATTGTGAATCTTTCAAGTCCGAAAAATATTAAAAGTATTGTTTCGTTTTGACTTTTCTCAAGAACACTTAGAGATTGTTGTAGGTAACTACGACACGGCTAATGACGTTCTAGTTATGGAATCTGACCTTTTCTGGCCAGGTAAGCAAAGTTGGCTTTCTTATAAGTATATAATTTTTTAAATGTAGCAATAATGAGAACATGGCGTCTATTTTTTCCAAAATAATTTGCCAAATAATTTTCTCAGGCACAACATTTGTATTTCGAGTGAACATTAAAAAGCTCATGGTGAATTGCTGAGAACAGAGAGAGTCAGCATTGAGTTTTAAAAGCATTCCTCATTGCACAACCGTAAGTAATTAAATATACCTGACTAATCGCTCTTTCTTCAAAAGAAACAAACTGCTAATTACTCGGTCCTTCGCAATGTTTTTCACACCAAATAAGCATTTACAAACAATGTTTTGCCCGGTGATCTGTTCGTAGGTGGCGCGGTGCCGTTGGATAGGACACCCGTTATTGTTAAAAACAGAGTAGCAGTGTACGTCGGAATCCACTTCGAAACGTTCATCTGCCTCAGTGCTTTGGCAGGGATTGGAATTTTACTGTCGGTTGCCTTTTTAGTCTTTAACATAAAATATCGCTCCCTGAGGTAAGTTTCTGAAGGAACTTTTGGGATGTTAGGTGGCAGCAGACTTACCAGGTAAATCCATAGTTCTCAGTAATGTGCGCATGCTCAGAGCTACATGAACAATGCAAAATTCCCTGGTAAGTCTGCTGCCTAGTGTTCTAATGTCTCCCATTGTATCAATGTTATTATCTTTTGAAAGGTAATACTAATTTCAAGCCATCCAAATTTTTTTGAAACTTAGTGAACTGCTTTAGAGAAACCAAAATGTTTGAAAACCTTGAGCAAGCCTTTCCCTTCTTAACACACATTCTATTTTGTACATCCCTGTGGAGATATCACTTTTTTAATCTTCTTCTTTTTCCCAGCACTTTTTCCCATTTACTTCGTACACAAAATGATAAGTGGAACCTTTTTCTTTTATGGAATTCCCCTTATGGAGACCTTTAGTTTTCCTTTTTTGTTTTGTCCTCGGTCTCCAGAAGGTAGCGAATATTAAAACACAGTTTTGTAATTATTATATTAAAACCAAACAAAAACCTAGACTCCGGGTACCCGGATACTCGACTCATTTCTGGTTCAAGGTGACTCGGAAAGGGGTCGAAAGATTGAATTTTGACACCATTTACGGGTCATCCTGACCCCAAAAAGGGACAGGCCCCAAAATGAACCCAGAATCCCGATCAATTCTGACCCGGGAGTTTCTAAAGTGTCAAACCAATTTTTGGGGTACCCAGCCCAGTTGGTTACATAAAGTGTAAACTAAATAGAGTTTAAAGCAACCAAGATGGATATTGATGTCATTTATTGTTTCAGGATTGTACGGATGTCGAGCCCTAACTTGAATAACATCATCCTGATAGGAACCTCCTTGGTCTACGCCTCCGTTATCATCCACGGGATCGACAGAAATCTTGTGGATGCTGAATATCTGCTCTTTTTCTGCCATGCAAGTAGACTTATTACCTTTTTCAATACATCAACAGTACCAAAGGTCAAACCGGGTATCGAAGCCTGAAGTTTTTGTTATAAGAGCCTGAAAATTTACACGTCTCCAACGCTTGCAAACTACTACTGCTAATTCAGTAATTATTTTATCTCACTATTTTCTTCAATTTCCAATGCCCTTGTAAGGTGAGTCTAAGAGATCGATATCACAAACCGAACATTCCACACAGCTAAGAGGGGGATCACGACCCAGAGTTGTGACTTTTGTTTTGTGAGGGGCTAAAACGTATTTTCACTCATACACTTCGTGCACACAATAAATTGTACCGACATACGGACTTTTCTCAGATCTAACCCATAGGCTCTGATAAAGTGGATCCATCCGTTCTTTGTAGCAGGCTTTCAGAATTCTTGCTAACTGCCTGAGCTAGATTTTGGAGTTTTCAACTACCCTCCCCTGTCAATCAAACCATTTCATGCCCAATATAGGATCAAAGGTACCCATATGCTCCCATACTTTAACACACTCTTTTCATCTTGTACAGTAAAAAGTACCCCCTGAAACACCCTGAAGAATTGCTGAGGTTCCAAGCTCACAATGGCGAACAAATGGGAGAACCACAAAGCCCAATATCGAACACCAAAATGTCACACACAAACCAATCAAGCTGCAAAATAGCTCTCCCAAACAGATATCATGTCAAAGCATTTTCTGTTTTGTTTGCTGTTTTTGTTTTACTGGTTGAGAGCGCTGAGCACTAACTCTAAACATGTCAACTTATAATCGATATCTCGCACAAAAGTTGCCATTTCAAACACCAAATAGGTATCCGAGTCCTACTGTTTGTACAAACGATTTGACAATAGAGATTCAAAGAAATCTGAGAAAAAAACGGCTGACTGTTTCCTTTTGCACCTTTTACTCAACAGGTGAGAGTTTGGTTGCTTTCCGTGGGTTTCGTCTTAGCGTTTGGAGCAATGTTCAGCAAGACGTGGCGAGTACATAAAGTTGTAGCATTTAAGACTCCTAAAAGAATAGTGAGTAACTGAGTACCGACCCCTGCAATGACGTCTATAGGCTGCCATTTTGGGAGTCAAATCGCATTGAAAGATAGGCTGCGCATATCTAACGGCGCATGTGTTTCTAAAAATGTGCACTACGCACCAACACACGGCGAATCTGGCTCCCATTTAGCCTAATTAAGAATAGACACCTTGCATCGGTCGCTATCGCTGAATTACAACAATGGAAACGGACATGCGTGTACGCGGCGCGCACAACTCTCAGTCAATGATAGGTCTTCCTTTGACCTTCTTTTGACCTCAGTGAGGGTGTTGTTTTTGGCTTGTGACGTCAGATGCAATGAGTCCGCTACTCTCAGTGATGACGTCAAGTGAATTTGTTCACACCAAACACAAATGCCGCAACCCAGAAATGGGAATCTCTGTAACACTGGTTTGCAAAACATATTTTTTTTTATACAAGATTATTATTATTTCTGTTGATTGCTATAGTATTATAATGTAACCCCTTGTTTACATAGGTCTGAGCATGCGCACACTCCAAGAGTCTGCTACCGCCTGCTGCCCCCCGCATCAAACAACATCTTTGGTAGCCTCTTTTGCAGAGTACAAAAACTTAAAGTAAAGCAACGTTACTTGTCGTATCTTGTTTACCAATCGTGTAACGGGCCTAGTTCAGAGTAGAACAACTAAGCATTAAAATTGGCCGAATTCTTATGTTTGCCATTTATACCGTTTATTCCTTAAAAAGGTGGTGCAGGACCGACAACTTCTAGCGATGGTCGCCATTTTGTTTTTTATTGATGTCGCTATTTTATTACCGTGGCAGCTCATCTTCTCATGGCGAAAAGACACGTTATTTCTTCCAGAGAAGGTACATTGAGATTGAGAACATACTTTAAATATTTTGAAGTGCAACACATTTTCATAAACCAATTAAGACCAACGAATTTGGAAGGTTTCAGTAAAAATATGTGATACAGATAAATTGGATATGAAGACGGATGATGTTTATATCACAGCTTGAAAGAAAGAAACGACCAAAATCACACTACATTTAATATTCGTACTTTTTCATTGACAGGAACAAGCAACAGAGGTATTGGTTCCTTTTGTAGAATTCTGCACTGGGGATCACTTTGTATACTGGAGCATCGCTCTCTTTTCATTTAAGGGACTTTTGCTGATATTTGGCGCCTTTTTGGCTTGGGAGACACGTCAGGTTTGGTTTACTTTCTCTCTCTCACTCGCTTTTTCTTGATACTCTCTCTCATTTTGACCGTTGATGGCGTTTCTGCATTGACGAGTTTTTACACTAATTTACAAAAGTTGAACTTTGCAAGAGTTGGTTGTCCTCTAAATTCCATTTAGTTGCATAGTTCCCTACAAAACCGTAATCTAGGAAAATACTTGGGCAGTAAAACGACAAGTACGCAATAAGCAAACTACATTTAGGCATGGTGTTGGGACTACGTTTAAAGTAATGTCTATATTTAGATACAAGGCTGGGAATGCAACAAGGTATAATGTTTGGTTACAGTTAGGTGGGGCTACAGTTTAGGTGCAAGGTTGGGGTTAATACATGAAAGTCCGGGCTACATTTTATAGGAACAAGGCTGGGGTTGAAGGTTTGCAGATTGGGGCTTCATATAGGTAGGTCGGGACTACATTTAAGATAGATTGGGGCTACATTTTTATCCGGGGTACAAATAGGGGCCGCGATAATTGGAATGTATATCTTTGTTTAAACCAGGTATCGATACCCGCTCTGAATGACAGTAAGCTGATTGGTATGAGCGTTTACAACGTGGTCATATTATGCATCGTGGGTCTCGCTGTCAACCTAGTCTTGGGTCAAGACCCCGAGACGCTCTTCATATTCAACTCCTGTATCTCCATGTTCTGTACTACACTCACAACCCTCATCGTCTTCTTACCCAAGGTAACTACAATAAATATAACATGGTTTGAGGGTGGTGGACGTACAGTATTACTATCCATACATTGGTCCGATTGGTGGCTCGATCACGGCTGCAGTAAACGGTTGGTGGTAGGCTGGTTTTTAATTCTCTTTATTTATACGAACCTAGGTCTTTGCTGTTTGCAAGAAACCACAAGAAGACCCAACCAACGAGCCCAAGCTAGCAGTCTCTCAGATGTCAACGGAGACTAACAACGAGATGATCAAGGAATATCGCCGAATGAAACAAAGCATTGTTCAGGTAAGGAGTTGAAAGAAATGGGAAATAGAAGGCAGAAATAAAAAGCAAAGCCTTGGGAATAAATAACTTTAGTTAATTTCGTGCTAAGTTCTTACTCAATGGGGCGACAATGAAGTGATCAAAAGGTGTGCATCATTTGGGCATATTATGTCAAATTCAATCACAACGTTCTTCTAATTCATAAGAAACGACCGATGAGCAGAATTGTTGTTCCAACCAGAGATCCTCCCAAACCCAGTGAGAGCAAACACAGTTGTGGATCCTCTCTGTCCTATCGCAGCACGTAGATGTGGAGCCATCTTCCCGAGATTATCAAACAATTTTCCGCAGTAGCCATCCTCAAAACTTCACTTAAAACCTACCATTTCTCGAGAACTTTAATCTCTCGTGAAAGTGTTGCTATAAGCAAAGAGTGATGAATTTGCGCATTATAGATTGTACGATTGATTGATTGATTGATTGATTGATTGATTGAGCGCTTTCCTTCTTCAATGCCAAGAATAATCGGGGTGGTGTGCGTTGCGTATAGTGAGTAAAGCGCTTGCCTCTCACCGCTCTGGCCCTGGTTCGATTCCCGGCTAAGGCCATAATGTGATTAGAGATGCCACGATAGTTTTTTCCGGGCCCTCTAGTTTGCCTCCCTCCGGAAAAAAAAAAATCAAACACTCTTGATGTCTGGCTGTGCTCTGTGGTCAGATATTGGTTGATGTGGCTGGCTGCCAAAGACGCCCTTGCATGCCATAAGCTCGAACACGCTGTAGCCGCGTCTTTTGCAATTCAGCTTCTCAGCTGCAATGTAGCCTCCCAAAATTTAATCGTATGATTTGCTGTGTGGGCGTACGGGGGGTTGTTTGAGTCAAAACTTCAAACCCCTCCTGTCCGTCTAGGATGCCAAAGGGAGGCGCATGTGCTACACCACATGGGTGGAGTATTTTGGGAAATAACACTATTGAACTAGCTATAGTGCTCAGTTATTGAAAAGCATTATCTTGTTGGTCCATAGCTTCAGAGACAGCTGAAAGAGTCAGGGAGCGACAACTCAACCAGGCAAGCTGCACCCAGGGACGGTCGGCTGAAGCTGAACGGCTATAACTGCGGTGTGTGGTGCTGTGGAATCATGTGCGGGTGCTCACCAAACGATACCATACCCCCAACCTCCATCGACGAGAATGACATAAACCGCTACGTCCACACCAATGATGTCGACTTGTCTTTGGAAAATACAACCAACCAGTAGAAACTTTGACATTGCTTTGGTCAATAAGCTACGTGCACTACGTCACAGATTTGCAACTTGTTGTAATCGCTGCCCAGGCTGATCAGGGGCCCTATTTCGAAAAGCCTGTAAGCACAATCTTGCTTAGCAGAAGCATGTTACCTGCAAACGTACCTTAAAATTGACATTGTTACCACTGGTACCCAGCTCATTTCTATCTAAGTAAAGAAATGTGCTAAGCAGACTTTTCTGTTTATCAGCTTCATGAAATTGGGCCCTGTTCATGCTTACATAACTCAAGAGGATTATACAATAAAAACAAATTGTAAAACAGGAGACAGGATTTGCTCTGACAAAACCTAGAGATTTTGCTTTATAGGACTACTGCGTCCGCACGAATTGGGAATCCGTCAGTGGTCACCGTGTAAAAAAGTACATTGCCATACACGACGTGCCTTGCTTAGTGCCCACAATTACTCACTACATTTGTTAAACAGCTTTTCCCAAACACTGTACCGTAATGTAGCCTCTAACCTTACAATCGGTTACGTTTAGGTCTAGGCACCATTTATATACAAGGGCCTACGTTTTGATCTGGTGGTTTACGGCTTTCGTTTTATAGAAGCACCATGTATGAATTCTAGAAAAATTTTGTAATTGTATGTTTCGTGCTAAACTGTTAATATCACCTGGTTCCGAAATTGTTTCCTCCCCCCAAAAAAAAATAAATAAAAAAAATCTAACTTCCTTCTGGTTTTCTAATCCACATTGGAGCATCCTGAGAGAATTCAACACAACTCCCCTATCCTAACTATCTCTAGATTTTATGATCATGTTTACTTAGCTTTTGTGCTGGTATTCTAAAATCCTATTGATAAAAGGAATACACGTCATGTTTGTATTTTCTCTATTATATTTGTCCAGTGATCTTTATTTACTTTTTATGGTAGCCTTCTTTATAAACGGTAATAAATAAAAAATACTAATAATTGTTCACCCCCACTATAATTGTAAAAATTGTCAGAATTAATGAGCAGAGCCTGTTTAGAGATAATAATCACATGTTTTTAAATTACAGTTTCTTGAGTCATTACTTTCAATAATAGTTGAGTTTATGGTCCAATAATAAATTCTGTCCTTTGAACTTTCAACTTTAATATTTTCATCTTCCGGTAACAAATATACAGCCAAAACGCTTGAGACCTTTGCTGTGGCTCTAGAAACTACTTTTTGTAAGGGCAATGGCCCGTATCAACAAGTGTCTTTACCTTAAAAATATACCACAATGCAATTTTTGAAACCAAGTACAGTTAGAAAACAAATCAAACTTGCCAAGAGGAATGTCATTTTCTAGTTTACATGTCAATATGCCAGGTTTTTGATTGTCTACCGCATTGCTTCAAAATCAGCGCCCCATGATGGTTGCCAAGTATTCCTTGGACTCGGATTTCACCCAGAATCCTTTGCGCACCGATCATGCGCTTTGGCTTTTATTGTGACAAGAACAAATTAAATTGACTTTACCTATGCCTAAAATATAGATTAGAGTACGGTAATAAATGTAAACTTTGCACACCAGCTATCGGCTGAAAACAGTGAAATGGAACTGCTGTTGAGATATCACTTTCGTGACTACTAAATTCTAACCACTTCAAAAATGATATAACTACCAGCGTATAGGGAAATATTCACAAAATACAATTTCATCAACGGGCATGCTACACTAGAGTTGAGCTTTTAGTTATTGAAATACCGCCACCGTACGTTCAAAACACTGAACGTATGGTGGCGTCGTGTCAACAACTCTTCATATGTTTTTTTTCTACACGCAGTAAAGTTCCTTTGAGTTGATGAAAACAAATTGGTACGTTTTTTTAAATGTTAGTTTCCTCGTGTCTTTGGAGAATGGTTATGCCCTAGGTTTTGAAAATTTGTCTGCCTTAAGTTGTGTGACAAAACATTAAAATCGGTACCAGTGGTCTCCAAGAATCATGGTATATTCATAACTGGATTTATATAGCTCAAAATTACTTATAGACCGCGAATATAGATATAGACCGCGAATAAAACAAGAACAACTGTAGGAGAACATCTGAGCCTTGAGAAGGACAGGACAGTATTTGAACTCTCTACTGGAGACAGGTAGGTCAATAAAAATATGGGAAGAAGCAACTCTAAACTGATGTGTACAAATCACTCAAATGTTATGGAGTTCGGTCTAAAAATAGCACAGTGGCGCGCTAGTACACAAGAATTTTGCGAATCGACAACGAGAAAACAGCCCCAACGATGACTACTATTATGATTCTTTGAATTCAGTTCTTTTTAAATTGTATTTATACGAAAGTCTAAAAATACCAGTATCGATGTGTTTTACATCAAATTAAAATGTTTGTACATAACAAATAATTTGTCAAAATTAACATAGAAACAAAACTAAAATTCGGGACGAGGATGCTTAATTTTTAGACGCCCCATTTGCCAATCACGCCCAAATTGACGCGATCATTACATATATTTTTTGATAACATGAACGTCAGTTGGGAAACAGTCTTAATTGTTTACAAATAGCCGGAAACTGAGGTCAAGTCTTGTTTTCGCGATTTTTTTTAGTCTTGTTTTGTTAAACTTAATTCAAAACGAACAAACAAACAAAGACCTCACACACCTATGCCCACATACACGGTTTCAAGTAAATTAAACATTGACTGAAAATAAAGGTCCCAGCCCTTTGGAAACAGGGGATTTAAACAAATATCAGATCCCCCTCCCCCAAAAAATAAAATAAAATAAAATAAATAGCATAAAATAAAGCAAAATACAAAGTGTAAGTATTCTATTTTGACCTCCCAAACCGAAAACGACAAGCACACATAAAAACAACAACAACATCACACTTTGTTACGACAGTTTTTATAGCTTTAAAGGGGTTCACTTGGACTCATGTACTGCGAACTGACACGTGGAATTTTAATCCAGTGTGACTATCTTATAGGTGAGACACCTTTAAAGTTTACAACCCGAATAGGGAAGTGGGCATTTTTATTACTATTTTTTATTTTTAGCAGTGATATATGATTTTCAATTAGCACAAATTGATGTTTTTTCTAGTTGAAGTCGTTCGAATAGGCTATTGCTGGCTATTACTGTCATTTGCAGCGATCATCTTTAAATTGCTCATGATTTGCGTATAGCCTTGGAAAGCCAATTGAAAGAGTGGCTTCGGACAGCAACAACGCTGGTATACCAGTAGAATCGTCATATCAACGGACTCATCAGATGGGCAAGCTTTGTACAGTTATGGACTGCTGTCAGGAGTAGGTGCATAGAGAGCAAGGCAAAATGTATTATTCACACTTTGCGGCAGCCCAAACACGTCAAGTATCTTGATCCAAAAGATGGCTTTTTGTCATTGTATCGATTGGAGTATCATAATCTCATACGTCTTAATATTTTTCTTGGTGAAACCAGTCTTTTCTCAGACATCTGAGACGATATCTTTACCACAACCAACAAGCGGAGATGAGGACACCCTGCCACAAGGAAATGAGACCGCTGGAAAGATTCCATTATATCTAGGAGGATTTTTCTCTTTAGCACAGAGTGCATTTGACGCGAGTGGAAGTCTCGTTAGCGTCAATATGGCGCTTGAGGACATCAACGCACGTCCGGATGTACTTTCAAATTACGAGCTCCGTATGGTTTGGAACAATACTAAGGTAAAGTAACTATTATCTTAAGAATACTTTTATATAAATTGGGATGTTGATACATTTAATTGGCGGGCTACATACAGGTTTAGGTGATCGGTAAACGATCGGCCCAGATGAATGGTGAATCAACGTTGTCATAACGTTTGTTCTTAACGTAACTTTAACGTTACATGTAAACGTCGATTCAGACGAGTTTACTAATAATGGTTACATGTTTAATCAATTTTAAGAACTCAACATTGAAACAATGTTACATAACCTTTTGTTAAACTAGTTACTTTAACAATAAGTTTTCGATGATTGAAATACAAATTATACGGAGCAGGCTAGACTGTTGGGAGAAAATCTCATCGTCCGGTAATTCATTTGCTCAACAAAATTGCTCCATGTGTGACATGGATATATTTTGACTACAATAATTGTTTCCCAAACACAAGTTGACGAGCCGTTCCACTGTTGCGTTGTCTTGTTTTGGGGCGATAGGGCTTGCAAGTGAATACAACCCAAAGTCACCCTTTGAATTGATTTGATTTCCGCAAACCAAATAGAAATATGCAGGTTGACATGCATACCCCCTTGTTTTTACTACAACCTGACCTTTGAACTTGAAGTTAATCTCACGGTTTGAATTTATACAGAGGTATTTGTTGAAAGGTAACAATTGATTTGTAAATAATGGCGCTGTCCAATTTAGCGTCACTGCCAAACTGCTGATTTGAAAGACCATAAAAACCGTAAAATTATGAATACATGTTTCATGGATGAGGTCCATGCCCGGGTATGGTATTAATATATTGTCATATTGACTGGGGTAATTGGTGAAAACAATTTGACCGTGAACAGACATGGCGACTTAGTCGGTGGTTTAACTGCGGCTAATGAGGTTCTCGAAATACTAATTGTTTTGTGTGATAATGCCTTTACGAAATTTCAGCCTCTGGCTAATGGACTATTGTTGGGACTATTGTCTACAAGCTTTACTTCTTAATTAGATCTCTCTGCATTATCGCATTTTTTTTATTCGCATCTCCATAATTTCATTTTCTTGTATTTTTGTGTGATTTACTTTCTTTGGTTTAATACTCTGGATTAAAAAACTCATGGAACCCCCTTTAAAAAAAACAACACCAAGATGACAAGATGGAGGAAAAAAACCCTATTTTTTAACCGGTCATTCAAGTACTTTGCCAGCAAAAACAATTTGAATAACTATCGCCTCTTTTTATGATCTATGTCAGAGAACTCGTCACGAAATGGTTTAATTCACAGCGTAGTCGCGTTAAATGAATCCTTCTGTTACAATGCTGGTGTCACGTTAACGCCATACCTGCATTTTAACTCAAAATAACATGTTGGAATGGCATATTCTCAAGGTTTGTGTCAGGACCGTAATTGAATGACGTACAAACCGCAGCAGCTGAGGGAACAAGATGCAGAATCAAATTAATTGTTTTTATTTATTAGTTTATTTATTTATTGGCTTCAAACAATGCATCATTTTTTTTAAAGAACTATTGAAAATTATAAGAATGAAGTTTTCGTTAGATTTTGTACTTTATAAACTTGAGATATCAAATCATTACAACTTTTAATAAAAATGACAACTGAGAACTTGAAGTCTCAACTGTGAAGAAAGTTCCAGTAAAACTAGTCCCCTACTTAAAAGGCATCATTGGCTTCGACCAATATGCATCTCATGAAATGCCCAGACAGGTTGAAGTCACTTTGAAAGCTACATAAGGCGAGGACAACATCAACAAGATCGCAGAACATCGTTGAGAGGGGAAGGGTGGCAAAATAGAGGGGAGGGACTCTGCAAGAGGGCGGTTTAGATCCTCTCTTACCATTCGCAGTCTTCCGACTCTTGCCTTTATCTTGAAGGTCAACTTGCGTTCCGACCCCCACTGTTGCGTTCTGTCACAGCATTTTCGACCATTTTGTTTTTATTTATCCACTTATTATTATGAAGATTTTTTTAATTAAATGAATTGCTTTATTTTTAAAGAAATGTCAACTACAGTGTAATTCAGAAGAAAAACAATCACAATATATTAAAGAGAGTTTTTGTATCATTCAACAAAGTTCAATTAGTGTATTTATCATGTAAAAACACATGCGATTTGTTTTCACCTGCAGCACACACACACAAATATAATATTAATACTCTTGTTTAAGTACAATATGTTTTTTGTATCTACTGTCAGTTGTTCGAGAGATTACACTCCATAAATGTAAACATTAAAAAAAATTAATAAAGTATTACTTTATTAGGTGAATCACAGAAGTGAAACTAAGAAGTGGAGGTTGGAAATACGGCAAAGTTGTCTTTACCTTGTTCTTTTGGCGACCTCCAATGTACGTCCACATACCACATACCCATAGATCTTCAACTCCCATCTGGTCAAATTATTTTTAGAGAAGTCCACACAAAGATGTTCCTCTTCCTGCATCTCACGGAACAGTCCTATCAATGTCTCTCAAAACTTGGCTGTCCGGGAGCTCACTGCTGGCTGCTGGGTCTGCCTCAAGTCGTTCCTCGTCTCGGTCCACCGCTACAAATGCCTCAGTCGTTCCCTGCTCCTGACTTTAGAAAACAACCCAAATTACATCAATGCTACAGTTATAGTACAGAGGGGGAAGTGCTTTATTGTGGTTAAATTATTTTAGGTAATATTCAAAGCTTACCTTATCAAGATGCCACTGGAAAGTTGTTTTCGGCTTTTGTCATGAAGTTTCACACTCGGCTCGACACCGAAGTTCAAAATTGCTTTCAAAGTCTATAGTCGGAATTAGAGAACTTTGGGTGTAATACAATGCAGTTTTCATTGGCAAGTGACAACAGCTCACATGTATTATACTGCATCAAATCTTGGCCATGCATTAGACAAAGAATATTGAAAAACTGTTGCTGATAGTGCAACAGTTATCGTGGAAATATTTCTGAATGCACATGATTGTTCAAGGTCAGAAAGTTTGTAAGAAAAAAACCGCGACGTCCATTGCAAAATCCACGTTAGAGCCGACCATGCTGCTCTCCATTCCACAACAGCCATATCTAAACGCCCTCAACGATTCGCCCCAATGCACACTTCGAAAACAGCTTGAAACTCTTTATTTGCATAACAATGAAGATCTTATACAAGGTGACATTCCAAAGTAATCCAGAATCAAAGAAGTGAATGGGTTGAATTGGTTGAGTACAAGTATTAAGCACAGATGGCTTAATTAATTTATACCAGGGCGGGAGCAATGGCGAGGAGTAGGTCCAAAAAGAGAAATATCTCAAATGAACCAAATTACTCTCTGGACATGTTTTTCTGTAGAAAGGCTTCGTGTAGTCACCCTTGTGTTTTTAAAAATTATTTTAGTTAATTTCATTTTATACTTTAGACATTGTTAAATCCACAAGCGTTTAAATTCAGATTAGGTATACATTCAAATAAAAAAACTCTATGATCTGCTAGGATTGTAAAGTGAGGTTCTCAACAATTTTATTTTGGTTAACCACTGGTCATTTTGGTTGGGAAGCAGTTTGCAACATCTTTTATTTTTTAACATAAAATATTAAGACTATTAATGAACTTCATATTGGAAAATACCCAACTTAAAGGAGGAAGATTGAAAACAAGAAAAAACTGTTATGTTAAAACTGTTATGTTTTATTTTTTGAAATGTAAAAAATAAAATAAAACTGGGGCAGTTTTAAACGACAGGGGGACTCTCGCCATGGCTGTGCACGGGATTATGCAGAAGCACAACGGGTGGGTGTGTGTTTGGGGGTTAGAGGTTGGAGAGGTTTTGCCAGAAGGGGGAGGGGCGCTCAGAACCCCAGCCCCCTGAAACAAATGGACAATTAGTTAACCCCTTGCAGACGCGGAATGCATCTCTGAAAAATGTGCGTCTACCATTTCCACTATTTTGGGAGTCATTTTATTTGTGTGTGTACAATGTGTACAATGGTGAATTATCTCGCCCGAACACTTTTTGTTCGCAGCACGTGCTCATCATCGCTCATAACAAAAGTGGGAAGAGGTATCGATACGGCGTGCCGTCCATGGCAACGAGGCTGCTGGTGTACATTTTGTTTCCCAAAATGGTGGATAGGATGGACGTTTGAAAGTGCGCTTCTGTGCGGCACGCAATGGGTCAAATTAAGATGGAATGCACATGACGTCATTGACCGCCATATTTGATGACAAACAATGGAATTGTGCACACGTGTACACACTGCGGACGACTCTGAACCAATGATAACCCTTCATGTGTGCACATCTCATCAACGATGGTGGCCAATGCAACTGGCCTGCAGCGATGGCGGCAATTATGATGGCACCGCCAGTGCGCGTGCGTGTGCACTTACAGGGCTTGAGGTCATAATTCCATGTACAGCCACAGGCCTGCTATGATCATGAAGACAGTCGGATCCCCCTTTAAGAAGTTTATTTTCGTGTCGCATGTCTGTACTGATATGATTACAATTGCATTTGTGTTTTAGTGTAATGCGGGACTGGGTACCAGACACCTCTTCGAGCAGATACACGAACCTCCTCAGAAGTTGATGCTGATTGGTCCAGCTTGTTCCACCACCTCACAGGCCGTGGCCCAAACGTCATTCTATTGGAATCTCATCACGGTAAA
>CM021526.1:27580109-27591375 GCA_010994315.2 Pisaster ochraceus | reverse complement strand
TACCTTTGAACATTGTGCCCGTAATTTATTAACCTAGAAGCAAATAGTCGGCTACAAAACATTGATTCTTCGATGAAGCCATACAAGTACCGAGTGTTTTATGTTCTGGCTGGTAAGCTGTGGGCAAAGAGTCAGAGTCCGTCAAACGAGACTACTTATAAGTTGCATTTTGAACCCAAATAATAAAACAACCAGTATGTGCTATTTGCTCTAAATCATGACAAATCCTCAAATATAAGGTAATAACAAAAACAAAACAATGTTTAAATAGTTAAATAAAACACAATAATAGAAAACATATTAAATACATAAATAAAATATAATACCTTTTTGGGTATTGAAACTCGCAGTTTTTCAACGTGATCGTTTTGGGAGGATGTTTTCAAAAAGGGTACAAATAAATCTTAAATTCTAAACAGGGTTGCAGTCGCCTCACCATGACCTGAGACAAGACGAGTGTCACCTTGTTTTAGTACGGACCTCAATGAACAAGTAGATATTTCTAATCAACATTATCTATAGGAGAAATGACTGCGAAAAAATTCAAGATCAATCGTGAAATAGGGGTACTTTCTTTTTTTCAAGAATAGAGGGCGTACGAACTTGTTGAGCAAACTTTGTTTATTATTTTTTATTCAAATGGCTAATCTGATATAGCCGCATAATTATATTATATTGGGAGAATTTACACAGAGTTAAGAGTACGTTATTGTTGTAAAACGAGTCGCTGTAACAAACAGAATATTATGGAGCTCTAGATGTGCCATACCATAATTTCAGATTACGAGATAAGTCTAGTAAAATAGTTGGTCGACTTGTCGTGATCATTGTCTTTCTATAAGAGGACGAAAAACCTCTAAAAACCCTTTTAACTCCAGGGTCAGAATTCATCTGGATCCTGAGTCTAAGGGGGACTAACCAATTTCCGGGTCAGGCAAATTAGCTCAGAATTTACGTCAATCTGTCCTAATTCTGGTTTGTTTTGAAGCATGGATCAAACCCCTCGGCCACGGAATCGGGTCAATTCTGACCCGGAAATATTTAGAGTTTGAACCCTATAAGAGACGACTTAGTAAACCTATAAAATGATGACTTACTGAACTTAATATGTCGACTTTCACTAAGTCGTCCTTATGGCGAGATAAACCTCACGACACGTCGACTTACTCTACACAATAAGTTGACTTGGTGAAAAATCAGTCTTGTCAGTATCTGGATAATCGGTATGGCACCCCTGGAACCCCGTAGCAAATAGTCCGATGCATTTTAACTGTGGTCCTGTACCACGAATATTTCGTTCTTAAAACATAAAATGGAGTCAATGCCACAGCGGGAGAGGTGCAAACTGATGATACAATCATATTGGCCAGTACTGATATTGGTTATGCAACAGGAAGCTCGTACACTGTAAAGTTATATCCCATCGTTACCAGTAAACACAACCTGTGAACATGTTTATCAAGTTTAGGTGGGCTCTTCAAATGTTGTTTTCCCCCGCGACTTAGTTTCCCCTGTTGTTTATTACTAATATTTCGACTTTGACAGCATTTCAGGCTTTTTCCTGGACTAGTGGTACTAGTATTAACTTTGTTAAATGTTTAACCCAATAATTATACCAAATGCATTTAAGTAAGAATTATAGTACTACAAATGCAATCAGCATGTCAAAGAGGCAGTTCATTAAATATATAATAAAATAAAGTTGATGATATAAGGAGATAATGTCATATTAAAAAATACAGAACAGCACTCCTGCTTTAAGCAGCGAACAGTATAGATAACCTGATAAAAATTCGCATCCTGCCTAGGCGGTTAATTTGTCATCATTCACCCAAAGTCAAAACTGAGCAGTTCAAATAAATCGATCTTCCCTATGGAAGTCATTTTCCACCAAACTGAGAAAGGATACTCCCAACCCCACAGTCAAGAACAAATTTAAAACAAATCTCTTTCGAAGAGATGTTCCTTCTGTTTCGTTGTATATGGTTGTTGGTTTAGTTAAGGGTTTTCGCACCAGGAGTGTCACTATGTCGCTGGCATGGCGTAATATAAGTCACCATTTTAAATTTCTTTATCACGACTGGTATTAAATAACTTTATATAATTAAAAGTGGCACTTCATAAAGTGGAGACTTTGGATCGCTAGGTGGCAGCAGACGTACCGTGACCTAGTTTACGAAGTTCTGAACATGCGCGCATTTCATAAAACAATTTGGCCATGGGCCAATTTCCTATAGTTGCTTAAGCAGACAATAGTGCTCAACAATTTTCTGCTTAGCACATATAAGCAGGATGCAAGTCACAAACGGTACATTAGACTTAGGACTGCAATTTGGCTGGTTACCTTAGTCTGGTATTAAAGCATCAATTTGTTGTGCTTAGCTATTTGTTATGCTTATAGCAGCTCTTTAAAACTGAGGCTAGGTGAGTCTGAGCATGGGGGGCGGAGCTTCCCCAAGGTCTGTTTGGGGAGCCCGTACAATAAAATATAGATTTGACAATAACGATACGACAACACGGTACAGAACAGAAGCAAAATATAGCTAATTGTATGCACGCTGCTAGATATACTAGCAATTAACTGGCTTAATATTTGATTGTGATGCACACTATAGGCTTAAGCCCTACATTGGAATGCAAGATCCGTTAGGGATATCATAAAATAGTTGAATATAAATTAACACAATGCTTACTACTCTCTTATGATCTGTTTCATATAAATATACATATTAGTAATCTTAAGAAATGTATAATGCTCTTTCAATCACCGCTTACAAAATATTTGATATGTTTACATCTTTCTGTACACCTTTTCAACAAAAGTTAAACCATCTCTTATTCGAGACTTTAAAAGTTGTGATTGGATCCCTGTAAATAATATTTACATTCATTTTTAATTTGGGTCTTTCAAACAATCTGGAATACAATTGAAGAAAAGCACACAGAACGAAGTTTATTTATTTCAAAAGTCAACGATGACATAATTATTTACTTTGTAAAAGTTCGTGTTTTTCCGTTTTCAAAATTCAGAAAATTCAGGCAAAATCTGTCAGCATGGCTGACCAATCACCCGGTTGGGTTGGCGTATTGGTATATTTCATCACCTTCCACTTCTAGGACTCCGGGTTCAAATCCTACTGGGGGCACTATGTGGATTGGGTTTACAATCACTGCCTAGTGGCGTCGGTTTTTTTCCCTGGATTACTTCTCTGTGGTTTTCCTCCAACATCAAAAACTGAAACTTCCTTCGTGGTAATCTCCCCATTAAGTTAGATTTTCTGAGAGTCCTTGGCTTTACAACCAGAATTAATAAATGAAATGAAAGGTTAAACATGTGATTGAGAGTGAACAGTTTGGTTATAGAGTGTATAAATAAAACCGAACTAGTTTCAGCGTCCCCTAAAACGGGAAACACAATCACATTGCTGTGTAGGGTCAGACATCTAACCCACGCAACAAGCCCATTGATACCTCATTTCCATCTTCTGGTATATTTGTTCGACAGCAAACTGATGACAGTCATCAAACACTTGTGAATGGATCCTGTACGTCTTTATGAAGAACTCCGCACACATGCCACATAACAGCCAGTCTCCATGCCAACAGAGTGACTATTGTATAATCCAAAGGTTGTGACCATGCGCACGTATTGTCAACATGGAATCTGCCTTGAGTGTTGAACTACGGATATTGATTGATCCTGACCCACCTTCAGACTTACATTATTTTATATCCTTCCTCTAAGGTACACAGCATTGTTGGATCTAAACAAATTGAAAATACAGCCTTCACACATGCTGGACATAACAAACAAAATATAGCCTTTTTCCTTAAAAAAAAAAATCAGAAACAAATCCAGAATTGATTGGCAAACAGGTAAGAGGGTTTTACACGCAGAACATTTTGAAATGGACAGAGTTTTACATGAAATTGTTATCCCGAGGCTCTCATTCGTTTTTTCGTTCACCACTGCCTCCCCAAACATCATTGGAATGTTTGACGTTAGAAAACAGATTAGCTGTTGCAAACTGCTTATTACCAACCGAAATGACCTATGGTAAAAATGCGAGAAAAATTATAATTAATGGCCTGACGTTTCGAACTTAGCAGATTCTTCTTCTGTTCGTGCTTACAAATAAACTGATCAACGTATCAACGTTATGTTTCGTGTTTAAATAAAAAAAAACAAGCCATTGAAATTTATACAAAAACACCCTATAAATTATTTCGATTTAATTGGTTGAATCAAATTTCATTAAATTCAAATTAACTGAGTTATTTTGTTTTCTCATGGTTAATCCAGTACACATAAATACTTGGATAGCTCTGTGCTGCTCTGTTGTTATTGCAAGATGACAAAACATGTACCCAAAGCTGTTCACATACAATTATGATGATACGAAAAGTCATTACCGTTGGCCATCATCAGCAAACGATACTACGGAGTAATAACAATGTAGAAGCAGGTAACAACAGTCCCAAGAGATGCATGAATCATTTATCCTGATTGTTCAACAGCCTTGGGACAAAGACTAGCATCCCGAGGCCAGCAAACACATCGACCTCTGTGTAGTGCGTTTCTGTATTTTTCTTTAAAGTCATCTCGTAAAACACGTTTTTCCAGAAGGGGAAAATAAGATATAATATAATGAAGTTCAATGTTTCCAGCTTTAAAAACCATCATGAATGCACTAATTTTGTATAATTTTGCGATTCACTCAGTTTTGTTTGAATGTTGTGAAGTGTAAATACAACAGCACTGTAAATCCATATGTTGTATAGACGATAACGTTATGTATGTACATCCTTTACTTTGATACATATTGATAAAGTCAATAAAACCAAATCCAGTGGTCCGATTAGCATAAAATGTCAGCTCAGTGACCATGACCTCAAGTCAACTTGCAAAGATTGTTTCACTAAAAAAAGGAAACCTGCTTCTGACAAAAACTCAGAGAGCTACTTCGGTGAGGCAATTGTCCAACATAAGATGAACCTCCGACGAGCTGAGGGCGGGCTCTTTAGACCAACAGGCCTCCAGGATGCTGATTAACTGTTTGGAGTGAACAAAAGAAGAAGAAGAACAAAGGTTAATAATTTTGTTTACTGATCAATATTTCCTCTATTAACAGAGTGATATTATAATCAAATACAATACAAACTGTGTTCCAATAAACCATGTAATTATAGATTCATTTTGTCATAACAAATCTTAAGTTATATATTATCATTGTACACTCCTGAAAACAAAAAAACAATCAGAAAGTTCTCACCTAAAAGTTAACATCGCCAACTTGTCAAGAATCATGCAAAACACATGACTCTGAACAGGCTAAAGTTTCAGATTAATTCTTATCACTGAACAATCACTTAGATTGCAACAAGCTGAACGAAAATATTGCTTCCCAGCAAGAAATGTTTTTTAAAAAATCTGAATATTTTGTGTTGGTAATTATTAGGAACACACGGCTTTACTGTCATACTTATTATGTTAATCCTTTTCAAACGAGAACAAATTTTAGGGCAGGGTTCACTTGGTAATTGTCAAAAAGGATATCCTCACTTGGTGTAAACGTCATGTCAAACCTGTGAAAATCTGGGCTCAATTGGTCATCAAAGTTGCAAGAAAAAAATCGAAAGACATAGGTGACAACACTGGAGAGATATTTGTAATTTTCAGTTTGCAATATAGTTTTCTCTTAATATTATACTATATCATTGTTTTTGTTTTAGAACACTCCTTAATGTTGTCACTTCGTTTTCAATAACAAACTATATACAACTGCGACAAATTTCTCAAATTTAGATGTTCACAGTTTCAATAAAAACGTACAAATACTGATGTTTTTTAAAGGAGACCTTGCTTTGGCAAGCTAGGAAAGGAAAAACTTTTGGTAAAAATGCTAAGACACATTGAAGTGGTTTAAAATAAAACATTCCTTGTGACAAACTGTACAACACTCTAACAACTCCTGGATCAAAATTGAGCTGGATTCCGGGCCGCTTGGGGCCTGACCCGTTTGAGGGTCAGGCTGAACTGAAAAGTGGTAAAAAATTGTGATTTTTATTTCACTTTAACACGTTTCTGGGTCCTTTTGACACAGATTAAGGGCCACACTAACCAGGAAATTGGTCAGTCCCCACAGGACACGGATTCGGGTCATTTCTGACCCGGAAGTTAGAATGTAGTATCAAGTTAATACCTGGTTATAGAGACACCCGTCATAGTCCTTGATGGAGTCAATCCACTGAAGAACTGCCTGACCGCATCCCTGCTGCTTCCACCAGAAGCCAAGAACTACTTTCGGTAGACACGGTAACAAGGCTTGGAGTTCCTGACAAAAGTTCACATGTTGCTGGGTTATCCCCGAGGTGGGGGTTCTCTTCGAGCCCACCACCTTCTTGCGGACGCTCTGCCTCTTGGGCTGGATTTGTTCTTCCAAGCTTCTCGATGTGTGATTGATGCGTGAAGACTCACTGATGGACTCCAAGATGGCGTCTTGACGGTGGAGCTTCCGAATGGAAGCGGGAATGCAGTGGGAAGATTCATTGTTGGTCTGCGTCACCGGACCTGTCCTGGCTGCACCACTGGTTGACTGGCAAACGCATTGGTCTTCAAGGCTCCGGGATTGCCGATGCAAGATGCCATTGGCATTAGTTGGGCATGCTTGATCCTCTGACGGGCACTGGCTGTGAGCACAACACTTACCAGCGGCAGAGTCTTTACTGTCTAATGAGTTACTTTTGTTACATGCGACCTGGCCGTGGCAGGAGCTTGGCCTTCCTCGCCCCATGTCCAACAGTCTTGGACTGTCCGGGGCATGAATGCTCCGTCTCTGCATGCTTACAGGAAGAGTTGCTGTGCTGCCAGGGACGATGGTGATGTTGTGCGGACGTGGAGCGCGCTTCCTCACATAAAACTGCGAGAGTGAGCTGGCAGATCGTGCAACAGTTACTTTGGATTTACCATTGCACTTTTCACCGTTTACAACGTCACCGTTTACTGACGAATTGACCAGAGATTCTGTTCTTTTGTTATCATTTTCAACTGGCTCCTTCAAGTCACCATTTTGGAGTTTATGTAATGCACTTATCGCTTCTTTTTCTGGATTGGGAAGTTCAGTTTCTTCAAGCGTTTGTGGAAGCCTCGGCTTGGTCATCTGAGTCCTGTCTAACAAGACATTGGGTTTGTAGTGACCGTTTGGCACAGTGTGATTCTCAATCCACGTCTCCACATGTTGCCCTGTCCCCGGGCGGGTCTCGCCCTTGCTGGGGACAAATACTCCATCGTCGTCATTCTCCGGGAAGGCTTCAAACGTTCCATGCATATCTGGTTGGTGCATCCGTTGCCGTTTCATCATCAGATTGTGAGACTTTGGTTTAAAACCTGGCAATAGAATGTCTTCCTTTCTGGCGTTTGTCTGATCACTGTTGCTGCTACGCATGGAACTTTGGTGTGAGGAAATGCCACTGTCTAAGCTACACAAACTGCCACGTTTGGAACAGTTTGATTCGTCAATGGAATAAAAATGATTCAAATTCTTTCTCCCGTTCTTCGGAGTGGGATCTGGTCTGATCTTTTCGGACCCTGTCACTATCCTTTCAGGAGGTGCATGTACTGTTGCACTTTGTTTTTGCAGTTTAGGGGTGCATGGTAAAATGTCCTTGGGTGACAGTTCGTCATCAGATGCCATCATGTCAAAGTACGGGTTGACGATGCAACAACTACCATCTTCAGTCATCTTGGCCAGGCTTCTCCTGGCTTCCTCCTTACTGGCAGACCCATTGCTCAGTTCCTTTTGTGAGCTCCCGCTTGACGAATCTGATTTTGTGTATTTGCTCCCGGCTCTTTGTTGACTTTGTATTGTCTTCTCACTGGTGAACTCTTCGGTGGGGTAATGCTTGTGTCGTTTCGTCCTCCTGGGGAATGTACCAATCTCTTCCCATGACGGCTGGTCGGCCGGAGAAGAGGAAGAGTGGAACTCCTCGACGGACTGACACCGACACTTCTCTCTTATATCTGCCACTGCGTTCTCCCAGCAGTGTATAGTTGCTCCATTGTCCGATGACAGAATGTCATCCGTGCTGCTTCCACATGAGTCCACAGAACTACTGAGATTCCGAATGGCGGTGAAATGGGCATCTTCGTCGTCTGTCCAGGCCTCCCGGTTGGACGGAGCCAGGGTCCAGCCCCGGGTCAGTCGTTTCAGGCTGCGGTCCAGAGTCCATGACTTGTTACCGGCCAGTTGCCCGTCCTCTGGTACCCGGATCATTTTCAACCAGGCGATCATTTCAATCAAGAGCAGTGCAAATGAGCGTACGTCCCCTGCTAACATTACTTTCACTGGTATTTCTCGCTCTGGTTTCTGCTGAACAGAAAGAAAAAAAAACCTTGTTTTTATTCATCCTTTCAAAATCATCCCAAAGGTAACTTTATCCTAATGTTGATATACTACACAACGCTTGAAATAAGCTGTATGGCAGATTGAGTATTTCCCATCGCATAGCCACATCCATTATGAAGAACTGCAATTGCTGAATGACTATCCAGGAAACTGTAAAGAGTGCTTGACTAAAGTCTGCTTAGTACCTCAATTATATCAAGTATTTTCCATTGCGACCTGGCACTTTTTGAGAAACGAAATATACAAATGTTTCAATTGAAGGCTTGGGAAAGCAGCTCGTTTTCATATCTCAAAGGCGCTTCGGGTGTGGTAAAAATGGGTTGGATTAATGTTTACTTTTACGCACAATAAATCCATGTTCAGAATTGACCCGAATAGCTAGTGCCTGGGTCATGCTGACCTGGAATTTGTGTCAAAATGGCCCAGAAAAGGATCAAACTGACGCAGAGTCTGAGTTTAAATCCCAATTTTTTTTAAAACCACTTTTCATGTCAGCCTGACCTGATAATGGGTCAGTCACAATGGGACTGGATTAAGTCTGACCCGGGAGTTTTCAGAGTGTACGGCCGACTGGTCTATTGAATCTTAAACAAATTATGGTAATGTTGGAGTGTGGGTTCGGTTCCTGGTCCTGGCTGCTGTGTGCTTCAGCACGACACTTAGCCATAAAGCAACTTTGTCGGTCGCATGAGAGGTTCACTCTAAAATAATTCCGAGTCAGAATTAAACTTGATTCTGTGTCCAAGGGAATGATCCTTTCTAAATCAAACTAACCCAGTAACTAGTCAAAAAACGGGATTTTTAACTCTGATTTTGCTTCTGTTTGACCCATTTCTGGCATCACTAACGGGTCAAACTGACCCAGCGATTGGTCAGACCCTTTAGGACCAGGAATCCAGGTCAGCTTTGACCCTGGAGTTGTTAAAGTGTAAAGTTATGGGATCCAGTGTAGTGGTAATACATGTAATGCATGTAAAATAACCCAGTACATTCATAATTAGAGAAAGGTTTTTGGGCAAGGTTGCTGAAAATTGCGCCGCATCACCTTGTAAACTATTATAAGGTACTACATAAAAGTGGGTCTCATAATTCAAACATAGCTCTCCGTACCTGTCATTAAAATTATGAATTCTTAAAGACGCCCGTCTGATGTAGATAAGTTGCTTTAAGAACTGCGTATTATTATGAAGGCACATACAGGTTGGCCATGCTTCTTGAAACAGTAAACCCACTGTTCTTTCCTCATTGTCTCACAGAAAACATATTTATTTTTTATTCGAATAAAAATAAATTCATGAAAGAAAAAACGTCCCAAAATATAGTTTGAATTGTTTGTGCTCCTGTAAGGGCTGTATGAGGCCTCAAATACCTTTTTCGTAGATCACTGCGCTTTAATCTGTACCAATAAATGAGTTCGGGAGGTGTTGAAACATTCGTGCAGGTATTTTCTTTGTAAAGAAATACCCACAAAACAAGACACTTGATTCCGACCGAAGCCTTGGGTAGAGTAGCTAAGGTACTTGATTGCTTCGAGAAATGCTTGGCTGTTGAGAAAGTCTTTAAATATCGCATGCAACGTACCGTTTCCTGGTAGACGGTGGACCCCGGCACATTGGTGATGTCGATACCGGATGCGTTACCAATGATGCTATCTCTGTGCGAAGGCTGCTCCTTGCTGTCATGGGCTGATGATGGCTTGCGAGTCAGGTCTGTGGCCCTGGAGAAATTGGCGATGACGACCTTTATTGCCATAGTCTGTCAAGTTACAAAGAAAAGAAAAGAAGAACATTACAAGATGCTTGGAAAAGCATCATGGGCCCCAACAGTTTGAAGAACGAAAACCCCTAGAACGAAATTACTTGAATTTGTTGTGTCCGTTTCCAAATGTAAGCACTGGTGAACAAGTGTGTTTAACCATCGAGGAAAAAACTAGGGTGTTGTCACATACAAACCCCCCAAAAGAATCAACGTTTACACCATAAGGTGTTAAAATAACACCAATTAGGCCTACTGGCGAAACAATTACATTGGTGCAATTTTAACGCTCTATATGTTCATTTTGATGCTATTTTTGATGTGCCAACACCCATGGTGTAAATTTGATCACCCAAGTTTTTGCTGTGTGGTTTTGAAAATGTGGATTCTCTTAGGGTAGAGTGTTTATAAAAGCTCCCTTGGTGTAAACTTGACCTCCTTCAGGACAATTGAGCGACCAGGTGAGATGTATAAAGCATCCAGTAATAGAGACTGATCAAGATCAGGAACAATTCTGAATAAAAAATCAATTTCTTGCTTGAACAACGTTATAACCAGGTGATGAGCGCAGAACTACGGTACGTGAAGATGCATGTACGTATTAGTGCCTCAAGCAAGCATCATCCTGTCCTCAGTAAGTGGAAACTTGCCTTGTGGCATTTTCAGGTAATTAAAAAATACATACCAATAAAACCAATGGAAACAAACAATGTTTGAAGTAAACTAAGAACGTTAATGCTCGGACGGAATAAAGTCAAAAAGCATTAGCGGCTGACATTAATTATTCAAGTACTCATTGCGACGAGGTAAAGTCCATTAACTGAATATAAATTGGTCCTCCAGAATGTAGACAGTGGTGACAAATGATGTCAAATGCTACTACAACAGGATCAGATAAGATTTTTGAATTGCATTATGGGGCAGGTTGGTGAAACAATTTGAGGACACTGCTTCAGTGATAATACAACCGTGGAATTCAACACAAACTCGACAGTATGCCATGAGAAAGATATTTGGCTGGAGGACCATCTCCTTTCGAAAAAGGTTACGTTCAGAGAGTAACAGGTAATTTTCAAAATTTTGAAAATGTCTGCACTTTCTTGTTA
>CM021526.1:27530457-27552913 GCA_010994315.2 Pisaster ochraceus | reverse complement strand
GTTTGAAGACCCCATATAGATCACTGCTCCTTATTTTGATAGTGGCAATGAAAATAAGCCTGATATGAACGTGCATCCCTCGCAAAATACATTTTAATTGTTTTCACTGAAAACAGGATCACCTGGTTTGATTAAATTTTCTCAGTTTGGTAGGGAGGTGTGTTGATGAAAATGAGTTTCCTCTTCCAAAAACGCATTGTTTTGATTCCCTTTAATGTCACACAGACATTCCCTTTAAGGATATGAGAGGCGTCAGCCCTCATCAAGGTAGACAGGCATTAATTTTGCTGGTTTGATGAGTAGGAATGATTGACATCCACACCAACTATGACTAATCTCAATCCTGTAGAGAATCAAAGGCAATCTAGGCTGACTCAATCAGTTATCCGGACAGTTTTCAAAACACAGACGAATAGCCCAGGAAATCTTAATTGTGTATATAGGTACACATATTTTATTTTTATTTGATGTAAAGAATCAAGCAGTACACCCTTATGATTCATCCCAAATGATTTAACTCTAGCATTGTGAATGTGAACAATAACACCTTGTTCACTCCTTCCATCATTATCTTGTCCATACTTTCATCATTATAAACTGAGGCCACCATATACTTGTCTGTTAGCAGAGCGATCTCGCTTTCAAACTATGATATGTGTGTTTTTTATGCGAATAAATACAAACGATTCAAAGTGCTTCTCCATGCTTGACGTCTGTAAGGAAAAAAGTGACCCCTAACTATCACAATATCGTTAAGTGTTACCGATGTATGCAGCATAGTAGCCAGACAGATGGGTCATTTATATGGCAAACTCACTTGAAAACCAACGGCCAACAAGACAAACCACAATGATTGATGATAATTCCCAATAGTTAATGAAATTCTACTACACAACTGTTCACGTTACACCATAAAAAAGACTTTCAGAATATTGTTGTGGTTTGGTAATCTTTAATTTCAAGTAAATACACCATACACGAATAACATCTTCAGCATACATATGCGATCGATGCTATGTGAGTATCATGGCAACTATCCTCTTATCAGAAGAGCATCATTACATCAGCCTCGGTTTAGATACACTGAGTTGAATGAGATGAAACAATATGGTCGAGCCAAGCATGTTTACAGCCTTGCTGTACCATTCATCAGTACAATGGACTCCAACCAGCACTTAACATTTACAAACTATAAGAGGTGCAATGAGTGAATCTACTTCAGCAAACGTTATCCGATACGCCAGTTACTCATTCCCTTAGAGTGTTGTAATCTACAAGCCAACATTTACAAGGAAGGATGGCACCTGAATACCAATTTAGTAATTTTAAAGACGCTCCCCCAACGCTGTACCTCAGAGCGTCTCTTTAATTTCATCCCCCAACCCTTTCCCTCCCCCATCCCGACAGCCATGAATAATTTGCCGAAGGGTGCAGCTGAGTACACATCCCTACGGGTTGCCGAGGCCCCCGGTCCTAGCATACAAGGTGTCTACAATGTCACCTTCGCCGTCACATTGCTGGTCTTCAAATGATTCTTTAGCGAACAGAAAAAGTCGGCATTTTAGCAATTTCACAGCCACTTGCATACACTGGCAAGAACTTGCTCCGTTCAGTGGTCACATGCTTTCCAAGGCCTATATGATTTCCTTTAACGTATTTTTAATTTACAGTTAGATTCTCAGAATAAAAATTAATTTATCTCATTTAATTTCGTTTATTAATTCTGGTGGTGAAGCCAAGGGCTCTCACTTTAGAATTGAAAGCACGAAAAGCAAGCTATTGCTTACCTATGTCATGAACAGCTCCTTGCACAATATAGGGACCGGGAGTTGTAAAAACTGATATAAGTAGCTTTTGTTGAACGTTTACCTTGCATTGTACCTTTTGGTGTGATTTGGCTCACAAAACTATGTGGTAACTACTTGTTTGCAAAGGATTTTTGACCTAAAATGTAAAATTTGACTTTCCAGTATTCCCTGTTTGCTCACGAATGTAATTAACTCATTTTTCTTTTTACTCTTTTTTCTCTTTCTCACCCCGATGAAACTGTCTAGTTAAGCAACTGCAATGGGTCCAAGCACATGATTACAAACATTACACAGTCCCACTACAAAAATACGTTTACAAATTATAACAAACAGCGCAAGGCAAATTATTACAAATATCATGCAGAGATTAATGGGGGAGTTTGAATGGAACAGTACACTGTAAAAACTGGGGCGCTAAATTGATCATCTTGGTATCTATAATCCGAAACCAACGATGTAATAGTGGGAATGAATAACACCATGTGGGTGTTGTCTCATATAGATAAAATAAAAATCTATTGAACGCCCCGGTTTTTGAAGTGTAACAACCCCACCTTTTGAATAACACATGTCAACAGGTTTAAAAACAGACAAGTGTGGTAGGAACGAAAAACAGAAAAAGGTAAGGTATCCACCACAATCTAAAAAAGTACATGTGAACATGAATACCGCACCTAGAAAATAAAGTACATCACAAATCAATAAAGTCTACCCTTTTCATGTTGACTTTCGTTCTGACTCACACAGAGACTTAACTTGTTACACCCTGAACGTCATCCAGGCTGACATACACAAGTTTATCAAGTAATTCAATTTACAACCCAATCTCGTGTTCCTCGCATCTACAACAATAGGGAGATGCCAAAGAACTGAATTGAAAAATTTGTCATGCTCACATGGTCCCGTCCTGGACTCGTTTTTTTTTTTTCATCTGGTCTTCTTCTTTTTTTTTCCCATGGAACGCCCCTTAATTTATTGCCCGCAGCCCGTGATCGTAATCTGTTGATAATTTATTTCAATGCAGGTGTCTCTGATTGCTGATATGATTGCACGAGAATGCTGAAAAAAAGAAAAAAAAAGGATGGAGAACAATTTTAAAAGGTGTTCTCCAAGGCCTACGACCCAAATGTGATATAACAAAGTACGTGCGCCTGACACAGTTTGTGATTCTGAGTGTAAATCACTGAATGTTGATGCACTTAGCAAAAGCAGCTGGGCAAATTTTCAATTGCTACTTGTCAACCTGTACATGTATTAAGATATGGGTAGTGTAGACACACGTAGTACATGTCACACCCCGGACCACACCAGCTTCATGATGGCAGAAACATGGCATACAAACTATGTGTCAAACAAATAAACATTCTTCATAAACTCCAGAGCGTCACGTTGACTTGCATTTATTTATGAGATTTTCTTAGATGTTTATTTGAGTTGGACTTAGAAAACATAAAACCATCTAAAAAATCACATAAAGAACGCCTCCATAGATGCATTATTTGGGGCAGTTCGTATAAACAACCATAACAATGAAAATGTGAAAGGCAAAAAGGCTGCCTGTGGATGACTATTTCGTATGTATTGAAGCTACTTTTGAAAATAAAACAATTAGCAAAAGTAACTGCAACAACAACAGTGACAGTAACAAAAACAGCAACACCAACAGCAAGAGCAACATCAGGAGTAACAGAAACAGCAACAACGAGAGCAACAACAACGGTAAAAGCAACATCAACAGCAACAGCCACAGCAATATAGTAACAGCAACAACAATAGATGCAGCACATCAACAGCAACAGCAACATCAACAGCAACAGCAACATCAACAGGCAACAGCAACAGCAACATAGTAACAGCAACAGCAACGGCAAAGGCAAAACAACCACAGCAGCAGCAACATCAATATCAACAACAACACATAAACATGGTGTACACTGTCACTCTTTCCCTCCTGCCTGGCTGATGCATAACTCGTGAGCATTGTTGTGAAATATTCGAATTTATGTTTGAAGCGAAATGTGAACAGCCTGCTGACAAAAATGCAGCGCTCACCCGAATGCAATGGTCTACATCTATACATCCACATTGTGAGTTCTTGATGTCGATTAAAGGTCAAGGAGAAACACTCATAAATTACACAAAATGAACATTTGTCATTCATTAACGCCCAATATTCACAGCGAGGTACTGATATTGAAAAAAACAATTTAATGAGCAAGGTGGTCATTGAAAGGAGCAAGGTGGGTCACCCCATTTTTAAACTACAGCAGTGAAATGGATGTACACTTAGTCTTCAATGCAGGTATTTTTTCTCCGATTACGTATTTGAAAAGGAGAATAAAAATAATGAAATGCAATAAATACCCAATGTTATTATCATTATCATTGACTTTGGTAGAAACTATTTCAGCTGAAATTTCCACTTGCAGAATAATCCGAAAACAAGGGATACAGAAATCAGCAGAAGTTTATTATGTTTTAAGATTACAATGGTGTCTGAAAATCGAATTATTGTTTCAGGATGCATGCCTTACTTGTCATAAGTTTCCAAACGATGTAAATTTCTTTGTGAATTTTAAAACTTAACGAATCGAATCATCAAGAGACCTTGATGACCAGGCTTTGAAATCTCATCTTGACTAAACATAGAAGCATTTGCATATCAAAAGGTTATATAAATGCATTAAACAAATTTCCATTATGTAAATATCAGTATTTATTTTGAGTGTCGTTGTTGTTGTTTTGTTACAAGAGTGGGAAGTCGACTAGAACAAAAATCAATACACTATGGAAATCAGCGCCAGCCACAGAGCTCGCTCCTCAGAGGTAATGCCCCCCACAGTTTGCAAACAGTCTCAGAAATACGCTGGGGAATAAGTCCCGCCTCCATAACTCGATTCCCTGGCACTTACGGACGGGAGGAATGCCACAGACAAACAATGAATTATGCATTTACTTGCGAGAGGAGAAGCCCCTGATTTGCGCATTAAGAAAGAAGGGGAAAAAAAAGGATCGAGGACAGGGAGCGTACGTCCTAAATGCCCATTCAGAGTTCCATTCAAGACAATTCCACCATAAATAAGTCCTCGTAGAAAGCGCTTGATGAAGACTATTTACACGTTTTCATTGTGATGCTCAACTCAATCATTTGACAAAGAACACAATTCTAGTATCTGATCTTCAACTTCATTATAGTTATATTAAAACTAGGGCGAGCTCTACCCGTGTCACGCAAATAAGCCAGCTTTCCAAATCACCTTTAGGCAACATTTACTATGGGTACATTTCGTACGAATGTCCACTTACAAAATGTCGGCTATGTGAACTGATGCATGGTGACTGGGCTAAGGGTTTAAGTGCTGAGGTTGTGTCACAAGGTTTCGAACGCACCTAAGTTCTAACCTACGTACGGCACTTTCGAAGCAAAGCCATTGGTTTTTAGGCTCCCATTTTGCTCAGTTTGAAACCCAGTTATACATGTATACGGATACAAGCGTTTTCAAAACAACTAAGAAAGTGCACAAACCAAAGCCGTGATTTCGAAAAGGGTCTGACGTGTCTACTTCGACATGTGTCCCCCCCAAAAAACACGGGCCAGACTAATCTCCCTGTCAGCCTCAGTTTCATTCAAACTGGTTTGAAATGGCAGCACCACAGACTGAAAAATAAACTTCACCTAATTTGAAATTTCCCCAAGGGTGCAGATAGAGTAAAATGGATGTAGAGTGCAAAAACGCAATCCTCTTACGTTTGAATATTTGGCACTTGAGCATACTGTGATTTTTTTAAGGTCAAATGAAAATGTTCCATTTACAACTTGCTTGAGAGTACATGTTAAGTTAATATGTCTTTGTCTTTCACATGCTACGTGTATGTACCTGCATAAATCCTTCCATATGTCTGACTGACCATCAAAACAAAAAAATTCAAAGGTAATTGAAAGTGGTCTGATCAAGTCAGGGAACGCCAAAAACTGTCCGCTTTTGAAAATGTGGCACTTGACACATTTTGACCTTTACACATGCTAAGTGTATGTACCTGCAAAAATCATCAAATAAATTCGACTGACCATCAAAAACTGTATACAGAACCTTCTAGATGTAAGCGAAAGTGGTTTGCAAGTCAAGGAAATCTCAAACAGTCCTCTACATTGGAAATTTGGCATTTAAGCACACTGTAACTTTTAAGGTCAGAGGAAAATGTGACAGTAAACACTTTGCTTGTGATTACATGCTATCAGGCTATTTTCTTACTCATGCTACGTGTATGCACCTGTACAAATCCATCCATAGATCTAACCGACCATCCAAACACTACCTTCTAAGGTTAGTATAAAAGTGCTTTGATCAAGTCATACTGCAAGGAATGATCAAGTCAAGCCAAGCCAAAGCAAACACAAGGGTGTACTTTTGAATGATAGCATCTCACTGTCTATGTCAAACACCACATCCATGTCCACGTATGTCTTCTCATGATACGTTACTTCATTAAATGCTTTAATGAGCAATATGCTGCAGCTACACCGAGCCCCTGGGGACTAGTTTAGCGCCACTGTTCATTATGAAACTCTGCATCTACAGGCGCCATTCACACTCTCTGCTGAGGGCTGGATCAGTTTGGTCGTAGAGCAAGGGTTTGATGGAAACTGATTGCAACAAAACTAATTGATGCCCTCCCATATATTATCGTCAGCAGCTTTTATAGGGTACAGAATAATAATAACAACTTGCTCGCCAATGTCTGTGAATGAAATCAACGCTTATGTTAAGTAGACAAGCTGAGCCAAGTTTATCATATTAGTGACCATAGCGTCTTTGTAGACCGACTTCATTCTATAGAATTGCTCTACAGTCTCCACGTTCTTCGAAAAAATTGATCTCCCTAAAAATGTGTTTCTCTGTTTGTTTGTTTCCATTTGTAAATAAACAACCTTACATAAAGATGAGTGCCAGGTTAAATAATATAAGTCAAGAAGGAAACAAGAGTATGTAAAAAAAAAATGGTTTAAGGAACATCCAGAGGAGGTGAAATCCGTCCTGTGTATTGGCGCACCTAGACTGCAGGAAAATGCTACTAACAGTGCATTTTGATAAATCAATAAAATATACGCCCTGTGTCTCAGTATCAACGGATTTATTACACCAACAGATAAAATAGCAAAAGAAGATGAAGAAGAAGAAAAACAAGAGGAAGAGGAGATTTTTGTTGTACTTTTTAATGAAATCTTTATTTCAAAACATCGACTTCACTTATAGTGAAATTAACGTAGGGAAGAAGAAGAAGAACGCGACCAAAAAACGAGAGTTGTAGATAGAAGCAAAGCCAAAGCAGATTTTTGATGACCTCCCGGTCCTTACCTCTACATGACCTCCAATGAGAACACTGGTTGTCTCTACTAAGCCGTGGACGATGCTCATTGCATGGAGGTAAGCCATTCCCGCTGATACCTGCGTCGCTATGGCGTGTACATGACTGTCTTGGATTGTACGTGGATGACTATGAAGGAAATCTCGTAGGGTACCGTGTTGATAGTAGGCCGTACATATGAACCTGCGAAAAAATGCATACAAATAACTTTTTTATTTGGATCAATAGAGACCAGATTAATTTGACGACTATCATCGCATCAATAATTTGCATGAAGTTGTTGAGCCATTCTGAAGGCCTGTCAGTGCAAGCATTCCAATACAACTAAACTCATCAATTGTGCGTATTTTTTCATGTTTTGTCTACACATGTATGGCTAGACTGGGTGTGTGGTGGATATATGGATTATACTTTTAAATCCGTGTGCATTGTTTCTTGTGCAATGATGCCAATTGCTTTTTGTACCTTACTTTTTGATATTTGTTGCGTTTTTTAAAACTTATGCGAGCAATGTAAATTCTTCTATAAGGAAAATAATATAATTTCTTATGTCTTCTCATGTATTTCCTATGATTTAATTAACCCTGCATTGTTTTACACGTGGATGCTGTTTATACGGACAAATTGAATCAAATTTATTATAGGAAAAGGTAATAACATAGGCTTAGCACACCCGATAGAAGAATTTGTTATATAGGTTTGTTCCGTATATTTTCTGGCATGATCAGTCATTGCAACACCTAGTACATGACATTATAGAAGGCTAAATTCTTCCTCTACACCCTTCATTGGCCAAACCCATGGCCCACCAAAAACAGTGGCCAACCATCAGACAAGTGACATTAGCTTTAAAGGGGGCCTGTGGCTGTACATGGAATTATAAACTCTCGCCCGTTACAAAACGTGCACCCTCCCTTCGTATCAGAACTTTGGAGAGCGCGCGCGTGTGCAGTAACTGATGGTCGAGAATTCATAAATCCATGTTCAGCCACAGGCCTGCTTTGATCATGACGACACGGCCACTTTTAAGCCATATTCTACACACATACATTCAAATCTCCATCACAAGACAGCCCTGGCATCCCAGTCCCCCAGCACTGCGATCACAGCACACTGGTTATTTAATAAGGGTCAGGCCCTATGGTGTTGCTAACAAGCAGTTCAAAGATAACGAAGAACTCGGCAGTGCGCGTCGCTCACTAACTCAATTGATCCTAGCGGTTGCCATAACACTTACTCGCTTCAATCTATGATACTCAATAAAGCAAATACACTGAATAAGGGACCCATTGCTGTTAATGCGCATGATCTTTTTCTACACTTATTCTTAGTGTCCTACCCTTGGCCTCTCCATGGAGGTCTCCGTGGCCTCTCCCATCCCTATCATTAACACCTGCGGAAAATAACAATTCCCAACCTTGAAATTAGCTACAAGGTTACCCAGAGGCTGATATTGACAGATAAAATACTCTGCAAATGGCGGGAATTAAAAGAAGGGGGAAAACAAACCACGCTGGATTCAAGTCTATTGTCTCATCAGACTAGTATGGATTTCGTTATCGATTAGTTATTTTGGTTGCACCATTTCTGAAAAAGAATAAAACCCCAAACAACCTGCCCACGCTCCAAGGTCATGAAACCACGCGTAACGGTCGTCTGCTGCCGTTCAGTAACGATGATGACACCTCATTTGGTGTGCATATGATTTACATAGGTCTACAAGGTGTCATAACAAATGATGTAGACAGTACTTTATGTAATTATGTGGATTCTGCACGATGCATGCAGATCTGCATCCAATTAAATTTATATGGCGATTATATTCATTAGACCTAGTGAGTAAACTTTTTAGTAAATGCATGCAGTATCTCCGGAGATATAGACAACTACGTACTGAATAAGACAAGTAGTGTTTGATTTCAATCTGGATGATAATTGATCACAAAGTTTCCATCAATTCCAATCAGTTCCTGAGAAATATGTACGGCTGAATTATTCCAAGTCGAGCAAATGCAATTGAAAACTACTATCAGTTACTTATTTTGATACCTACAATTATCATTATTATTATTATAATACATTTCTAGTAAAGAAACACAGGAGGCCTTCTAAATGAACTTAATCACCGTGGCTCGCTAACTGGGGGAAACCTGTAAACAAGAGTGTTTGCCTACGTGAACTAGAAACACTGGGGTCAACCCCTACTCTTTCACTAGTATAAGCGTTCTAGGCGGTGCACGACCAATCTCAGTACACGGTTTGATGTCACATCTGAAGGACACAACAATTATGGTAAAGCATCTTGCTCAAGGACAAAAGTGTCATGCCCGGGACTCGAACCCCACTCTGCTGATTGCAAACACCCGAGCTTGAGTCGGATGCTCCTATGACTGCTTGGCCAAGACACGCCACCAACATGCACGTGTACGAACACACACTTAGTCACTTATAAAACATAAATCATGTTGATTGTTTTGTCTTCATCTAGAACACGACCTCCTCAAATTTGATAACATGTTCACATTGTATGATACTTTCGTTGAAAACGGGATGAAATTTAATTTGCATTGTCACACACACAAAAACGATGATATTTTCCCTTTAGTGTATGATTTACCTGCGAGGAACGGTCGTGTTGGTCAAATTAATTCAACGTACGTTTTCCAACTCAAATGCACAGCCATTAGCCGCGCCTTCGATGAGTGGTTGGGTCCATTTTATGAGGTCTCAACCAAGAGAACCTTCAATTCAGTCGTACAAAGCCACAGTGGCTTGTTGAATATCAGTCCATGCACGCACTAAATCTTTCTTCCCTCCAACAAATTTCAATTTCTTGGGGACGCAGCTGGGGGATGTCACAATTTCACAGCGTGTGGCCATTACAGTCACTTCACTACCCGGGTATTTGAACCATACAACTGCCTTTTTGGCGTGACAGCATACCGTATGAAATTTTGTTCTTATTGATGCATCCCAATAGGAATGAAACACTGCAAGCGAACTCCAGTCTTGATGGTGGCTTGAAATTTGATGTTTTAATTACCCAACAAAAGTAGTCATAGTACATACGTCATTGGTTATTGAAACATATAGTTTGGAGAAAAATCCGAAATACTTGCAGCAATGTTTGCAAATCTGAACGCTGTTGCATATGCAAGCATGTGACAATACAATAGACCATGCAACCTTTGTTTTCATAAAGACTGTCCTTGTACATTCAAGGGCATTTCTGGCAGCCAAGATACTACGCTGGTCAGGTGGAAAATATACAAAATCAAAATTGACTAAGAATCAGAGAGTGCAATCTCTAAAAGATAATAGTTGATGTTTGCCTCCATTGAGTTGTGTACCGTGCATGCAGGACGTCCATGCTCTATGGCTCTTTTGTTAACATGTGACGTCACAGGTTACGTGGTCAAGAGCCTAAACGGGTGCAACAAATCATGAGCAGCTATGTTTTTTGGGTTGTTACCCTTACACCAATGTGTGACAAACACTGTATTCTCTGTGCTTTCCTGAGTCCTGCGATAAGAGATCCACATGCATACTTCTCGGCTGGGATTTGAACCCACAACCCCTGCCTTCAATAGAGCAGGTGTCTTTACTATTAGACCAACGAGTGTGCCCGATGACAGGGGGCAAGCTCGAATCCAGGAGAAAAATCTACATGCATACATGGGTTTTAATCCTACCAGAGTATGCCTTCATTCTCACACCAAATATATCTATGGTAAGATCACTCTGAAAATTGAACCCGAAACCACCCTTGATATCGGGCAACCCCCCAAAACGAAAGCAAAGCCCTTTGAATGTGATATATTACATTCCTTTTGAGGAAGGTGAACATTATGCGATCTTCATGAGGACTGTTGGCAGAAATGCACTAGAAATAAAAAAAAATATCATATACAAAATGGAGTACGAACAGTTCAATTTTCCAATTTCTGTATTGAATGTTTCACCTAGATACTGAGGTAGAACTAGGGGCACCAGGATGCTCCAACAATCGGATTGGCAAGATGCCACATTGGGAAAGATGCAGGTGATGTTGGCATCCTGATAGGTATATACATGTATGTACACATGCAAGGTGTCTGGAGGGAAGGAATGTGCAAGTGCGTTTGGATGGCGCGGCTTATGCCTCAGTCATATCTTTTTTGCACACCATGAATTGTGTATAATAATCTGCTAGGGTGGATTAATTTTCCCACTGCAGAGGAATATTCGTCACTTGAGTTATCCCGCAGAATCTACCCGTATCCAAACTTTATTCTCCCAATGAGAATATGTATCCGGAAATCTTTAAATAAGCCCTATTTATCTTAATGAGAAATTGCTCACCACAAAGGCCGGGGTCCATTCGAGGTGAGGGCTACACTTACACTTAAAGGGAGAATGTATTGGTTTGTATTTTAAAGGGGTACGCTGCCTACTCATCTAGTCTCGTAAAATGTTGCTGGGAAGAATTGCTCCTGAATCCTTTTTAAGAGTTGTCTATGCACTAAAAAAAAGTGTGTTGTAATTAGTGAGTAGTGATTATAAAAGTAATACGTGCCACTCATATAAAAAAAACAGCAGAATATATGGCACACCATGTTGTGGGCTCGAAAATGTTGTCCTACAAAATGGCGGGCCGTGTTCTGTCACGATTGAATAAAAACCATTACATTTTGAGGGATATTTATGTGAATCTTTTATAATCCCCTTTTAACCATATTCATTTCATTATTTATTTATATTTTATATTTTATGTTAATGAAACCGAGGCTGCCTTGTCAGTGAACTTATATCACAAATTACAATGAAAGAGGGCTACCCGTTTAATTGAACTGCTAGTCGAACTGAGAAAATGGCGACGAACATGCATTAAAATATAATTCCCTACTCTGGGTAGCACATGTCAACTGTTGTTTTATGTCCTATACAACTACATATCGCACCACTGTACAGTAGACATGTAGTAGACACAATTCCTGGCCACAGTCAGAGCCTGGCATACCCCCAGATCATTCATTATTTCACTCATTGATCAACCCGTTTAACCGTGAGCGATTTGAATTAAATGTAGATGAGATGCAGCCGTAAAACGAACGCTCTCGCGTGAACTTGATACGCAACCGTCTGATGCCTTTTCATCCGGGCACAATGGGGGCTAAGTTATCCAGGTGTTGTGACGGTGAACCCCTTTTTTTCCATCGGGTAAAAGAAGTTCACCCACACAAGTAAATGCTTGAATAATGTTTGCAGGTGCCTACTAGGGTTACAAGACCGAATAATTTGGAGATGAAGTCAACAAGAGGTATAGATTTCAGGTTATGCTGAAACCCACAAAAATGTATATATAACCGTTCCCCGTTTTATTTTGTGTTATGTGTTTATTTTTCCTATATCCTTGGACAAAATCATAATTTGAGACAGTCCATCAGAAAATAGCAAAAGTAAAGAAGATTTAAATAAATAAATCAATCAATCAAAAAAGTTAAGCCTGGAACAAAAGTTGTCATGACGTACAACTGCACTTTTAATAATATACTTTGTAAATTTTTTAATAAAGGGGTGTTTTCAAGTGTACAAAGCCACACACATGGCAGTCAGTGCGTTAAAACAGTAATCAAAGTTAACAAGGGAAGCAGAGATAACAAAGCTAAGAAATGCCTTTGATATTAGATGTGTTTCTATGGATTTTTTGAAAGATATTAAATGTTATATGTTCGAATATTTCTTATTGGTTAAAATGAACACGCGAGCAGCAGTAAGTTGTATACGTTACAAGCCAAACTGCCGCATTGCCACCGGGGCTCAATTTTGAAGTTAAAGAGCAGCTCGGCAGAAAATACTGCAGCTTCAAAACATTATTTTTCAAAACCAATTTCACAGCCGAAACACTGCACAAACGTGGCTGTTAAAATTGACAACTTGGGTGTTTTCAACATTAACAAAATAGGGTTTTTAAATAACACATTAGTGTGTTTTTTAACACTATATAGTGTAAGTTTTGATTCTTTTTTCGGTATCTATATTTGACGACACCCATGGTGCAAATTTTAACACCCCGGTTTTTGAAGGGCAATAAAGATTCTAAATTAGGTGAGTTAGTCAATAAATTAATTGTAAATGCTGCCAAAACATTGTGAATTTACAATCACTACAAGGATGGCGATAACTCACTAGGACAAAATCTCAGTGCATTGTGTGGAAGCTAGATCGGGTTTCGTTTTTGACTCCTGATTAAAATTGGCTGATGTGTCACCTCAAACTTGCAGATCTACAAAATACTACATATTGTTTAAATGTGATGTGACTTGAATTGGTAAAGCTATAGAGTTAAGCTAAGATTGTGCTTATCAATCCTATTCCAATTCCTCAGTTGGTAAGTAGGATTCTAAATGAATACTCATTTCAATAGTTTAGTCACTATTACATCATAAGCAACAATTATCTCCTCTGCCCTCACCCCACACCCAACCCCCACAAAAAATATAGAAAACAATAAATAAGTAAGTAAATAAAACAATACATACATAAATTCAAGTTTTAATTTTTAATACAATACAATATATATATAAATAAATGACGAATTGAATATCCTTTACTTACCTCTGCACAGTGGACTTCTCCTCATGGGTGTCAGGAACACTCTGTACCCGGTCGAGCTTCGTCTGGGAACTCTTGGAGTGCCAGAGATACTCCACAATGTTACGGTGATGTTCCAGTTTGCTCAAACGGTACAATATGGCAGACTCGTTGCGCCACTCCCTGGAGTGCGGCTTGGTAAAAATCTTTAAGAGACCGCGACGAGGCGATCCATTCTTTGTTTGCCACTCAACGATGCCAAAGTTCTACACATCAAAAGATAAACGTTTTATAGTACTTAAAAGAAAGAAATATAAAGAAGAAGAAAAACGATTGTCAAAATGTAATATGAACCTTGATAAGAGCTCTGAGTGTTTTGCAGACTTGTACAGGTAACGTTTTGGGAAGGGCAACTTGCATTTCTTCTGAAATATTTTAGATGATCAAAATTCTGTAACAATCTTTTTTAAGTACAGGATCGGTTATTATAAAAAAAATAATATTAGTAAAAAAAAAAATAAAGTGAACCTGAAACTAACTTTTATTATTTTAATAGCAGGAAAATCCTACAGAAAACATTTATCTTCTGAATTATTGTCAAAAGTCTTAAAAATAGCATTTGTATAAGATCCGCTATATAAGCACGTATATGATTTTTACAAAACCCTTGACAACAAAGCAACAGAATAAGTTTTGTTGTTGTTTTCAGTCAACCGGAACACACAATTTGATGAAAGTTTCATTGACTTGATTTGTTGGTCAGCCAATGAGGTTGGAACTAGGGGTGAAACGGATATGCTCCTCAAAAACAAATGATGCAATTAAACGCAAATTTTGATGGTTTATGTTCTAAATTGAAATATAAAATGTTTTGTGAGAGCATAGATAAGTAGTTTTATTACTTATATATATATTCACATACATTTACATTTTAGTGTATTTAAGCTTGCAGCAGACCTCCGGTGAGAAAGAAGTTGTATTAACGTTTATCACAGTCCTTCACCAACAAAACTAACAATACTCTGAAGATGTATCCTCGTGTGTTTTTATTATGCATATTATTGTAAAAATTGTCAATGAGATGCAATCTAGGAATGAATGTTTAACTCATATGAATTTTCCTATTGTCTTTTGTGTAAGCATTAACTGCACAAGACTTTTGTTCAACTCTTTTCAAGTTGTTTTACTTTCTTTATAGTAATAATACGTGACTGAATGTTTTCTCTGTACAATTTGAACTATAATCAAAACAACTAACGCTGAATTGTGTATTAATGTGTGCACCGATCCATAATCAGATCCCACATGCCAACGTATCTGTGAAATCATTTGCAGGCTATTCGTGCAAGATTTCACTGCCAAAAAAAAAAAAAAAAAAAAAGGACAGGAAGAAAAAAATGAACCCTGTGACTCTACTTCAGCTCCCCAATCAATAGAAACGCGGCACTATCTTTTTGTGTAGCTTCACTGAAATCATAATATTGCCGCTGGCTAAATGGAGCCCAGCTCCGGAGTAACAGCGGGAATTATTCCTATGGTTTAAAGAAACTGTCTATACGTGGGCTTACGTTGGGCAAAATACAACCGATATCCTACAGTGTGACACAAAAAACGTTCTCTAGAATTCTCCTCGGGTATCGTCTTCCCTGAACTGACCGTATTTTACTCTCGTATGAATGGCATCCCTCTGGGGCATCTTCTGAGTATGGTTTTTATAGCTTACAAGCGTTCGGCTCGGCTGTCAAATTGCTCCCCCATTTACCTATCTCTGCGGTCTTATGGCGACGGGCTGTAAGTACTGGATAAATTGTTGCTTATAGTGACTGAGTGCTATACTACTATTAATAAAAATGTCGCCGTGCATGCAAGAGCCTTGCATAAATAATGACATGCTTAAAATAACAGAGAAGTTCTCATAATACAAGAAAACTATAGGTTTTAGAAAAACAGCAATGCTTTAAAAAAAAAAGGAATCATATTTCATTAGTATTTTGAATATAAGTTTTTGCAATCTTTCAGGCCTATTTGGGTTGTTTCCTTCAAGATTACTTTAATTAGATGTTGATTTTGAAAGTCTGTATGGAGTTGTTTTGTTATGAAGTTTGTACTTACAATGTATTGTATTATTGTCTCATAAAATCGTTTTCAACAAGCTCCTCCAAAGTTGATATTTCAGTGCAAGGAGTGTCATTTATGACAGACATGGCGCATTATAAATATGCACTATTTTTTTAATTTATACTGCTATTATTTCATTTTATCACAGCATGCAAAAGAAAGATACTTTCTTTGTGCCGGTAACTCCTTGAGTCGGGCTACGTCCCGTAGCCTTAGACCTCAAGGGTTTTTCTCAGAATCCTCGCTGTTCCCAAATGCCTTCTGTAATATATCTACCCTCACATTTGTCCCAATTTCATCTGAATTTTCCCCAGTGCATTCAGAATGGTGCCAAGTCCTCCGACCACTGGGACCACTTTCACTTTCACCTGCCGAATCTTACGAAGTTTCCTAGCCAGGTCTTGATACTTTGGGGTCTTTTATACCATTTTGTTTTGCTTGACTGAAAATTGTGATACCCATTCCATTTTTCTTACCATGTTCATATGACGCCCAATGATTGGCACAGTTTCCACCCAGTGCACGACGGGCGGTGCATTCAAACATTTACTGCTTCTCTGGCTGGGAGATGAGACACTCTCTACTGAGGCTGTGGCGTCTTTTCCGTTTGGCATCCTATATACATCAATCTTCTTGGGCACGGTAATGGCTCCGGTCATCTGACCAACTTGCAGTTGCACCGCGTTCTTCGTCTTCTCAACTGAAGATGGAAAAAACAGTGCGGGGGTATTAGAAGACGTACTCCAGATAAATGGAATATTAAATTTTAACTTGATCCATTTGGAATTCCATTTCTTCTGAGAATGTCCGTTCTTTGGAACTCTGCCGTTTTAGTGTCATCTAATATTCACTGGTTATTTTCCACACCTTCAAGTACTGCGGCTTCAATAATTTATGTTGCATTTTTATCATCATATCTGATCTGGCAATATATTGTTCCATTACAGAGGGACTCTAAATAGGTCAGTTTTGTGATTCACTCGTTTTCCATTAGATGGACCCTTTATGAAAACGGGAAAGAATGTTACAAGCTTCTAATCATCACGTTTGAATGGTATGTAGAATGCCATTGTGTTTGATGAAACGGTCGAGGTCATCACATTTCAAATCCACGGTGCGTCCATTTTTTTTTATACAAAGAACTGTCAGTTCGTTCCTGAGTTTTGATGATTTTCAATCAAGATAGCATTCACTTTGACCTTTCGACTCGCGTAAAAATTCCCCTTTGGAATGTTCTGACCGAGTTGTTTTTGCTGCCCGTTTCTTTCTCTGAAAGAGTATCGAAGTAAAGGTGACACTTTGCACCATTTTAGCGTGAGGTTGGAGACTTGTAGTTTTCCCCGAGGACTGTGTCCATCACAGACCCTCGATTAACATTGGAGACACCCTTTCACTGCATTTTGTAAGCTCTTTGATTCACATCTGCAAATTAAACCTTCTTCGGAAAATTCAGCTTTATATTTATTTCAAGTATTTCTATTAAAATAGTTCAAGTATTTTGCAGCATTTGGTTTGGCCTTTTGAATTTCTAACATGTCGGTACATCGAACTGAAGAAACATAAATTAACAACAAACAAAATAATACATGTACGCATGCAATTAACATGGTGCTATGTAAACATATGTCGATGTTTCAACACTCATGCACACATCTTGGTATAAATGGTGAATATTTGATGAGCTACAATTCTTTGAGGCAGAATGGTGGAAATGCGAAAAACGCATCCAACCAAACTCGCTTGCGAGAGAATAAGATTTATGAAACAGTGACTACGGCAACATCAGGGCATTATCCTGAACGAAAAAAACCAGTCACATTCAAACATGCCGTGGGAGGAAAACACAAAACGAAACGTAAAATATATATACACTTGGTGCAAGGTCAAATCGTACATACTTCATGAAGATCGAGAGAAAACAACGAAGTGTTAAAAAATCAGACAGTCTTGAGTGCTTTCAAGGTAGGCCTATAGGCTATTCAATTTTGATTCTTGTTTTTCCTTCTGTTATGGCATAGTATCATTCAAAACCACATGAATAATATTGAATGGTCAAACAGTCGCAGGATTGTGTATTGTGCAGTTTGCATTCACCACATGGTATAATAGTGCAGGCTGGCATAGTTTATACACCATTAAAAACCATAGAGGGTGATATTGAATGGTCAGACAGCAATCTCCACCCTCCACATATACGTCCTTCCAACCCCACCCCCAATTCGGTTCTACGGGCGTACGTTCTTTGCAGTTTTGGTTGCAATCCTCACCACAAGAAATCAAATGTGCTTTTCCCGATTTTTAGCATCAATGTTTTGTATAATACAAACAATGACACATAAAGATGGCGAATACACAACAAAGTACAGGATGCCAGAGTGTTGTTCTTTGTTTGTTTGTTTGTTTGTTTGTTTGTTTGTGTTTGTTTGTTTGTTTGAATGCCATTGTCATATTGTTTTATTATGATAAAATTGTGGTGAGGATTCTTTGTTAAATTTAATACACGTCTATCATCTTGTTGAGTCATTAGCATTGACATGAATTGCAGGTAGTACTTGTGTTTCTGACCTTTGGAATGTCAAGCACAAAAGTATTAATTACACACTCCACGAATTATCAGTGACAATTGATAAGGGGAAAAAAAACACACACATCAGAGTGGTGCATATATTATATCATGTATTTTTAGACAACGAGACACCACAATCGTGCAAGTTATAAAGAAATACTGCCTACCGTCATTTGGTCCTACAGAGGAAAGATTGAAGATTGAATAAAAAACAAATCATGAATCAGAAATAATGTTTTCCCACAATACAAGAGGTGTACATTTAAAAAGCAACTTTGTGAGGTAGTTTTGGTCAAACGCTTTTTAGTAACTTTTAGCATTCTTAAATGTCTGGTTAAGGGGGGAACAAGAACATTGCAACAATATAGGTCGAACTCAAAATGTGCGTCGTTAATATAACCCTGTTATTAGTAATAGGTGAATTAATTAATTACACCAACTTGCCCCCTAAATACGGCCTTACAAAGAGATAATTTGGAAGTTGATGCTTCATTCATTGTAAAAAAAAAAAATCAAATCATGTGTTAAAGAGCTTAGTGTAACAATGAAAGCTAGCAAAAATTTTAATACTTTCATATGAAGAAGTCTCAACCAATTTGAATGTTTCCTTGGTTTGAGGCAGTATTTTAATCAAGTTGATTGACCTGGTACGTTCGTTTTGGTGTTAGAAGAAGATGGGGAATTTTGAAACGACATATAACAAGAGTCTTGAGTACGACTGCAACAAGCTGGTCGAAACGTCGATACATGTATGAAATAAACAGTGGCATAACCTGATATTTTCATTTGGGTCGGCAAGCGGGGGCAAATTGTGGGGAAGGGGGCTATTTTATTAATCAAACCAATCCTTTGCGTAAACTGTTCAAACTCATTGGGGGAGGGGATTAAGTTCTGAGCGGGAGAGGGGGCGTTCAACCCAGCCCCCTTCGTAATCTGGTTACCCCACTGGAGAACGACCCAACCGTCCCTTCTCTGTGCCAACACTTCTTTCAAAAAGGATCGCTGTTTACATGGTTTCACCCGCAAGAATTACAAGAGTTAAACAATAACACCCACCTTTGCTTCTTGCTCCTTTAAGACAAGATGAGACGGTGTAGTTTTTACAGCTAACCCTAAGTAGGTACAGGAAAGGTCCTGCCGCACTCCCAAACGGTTGTACCACCCCGAACATCCATTGTAGTACCGTGTCAGAAACATGAATGCCTGCAAACATGCAGAGTAGAGTCAGAAGAGGAGGTACCCAGAAGAATCCCATTCCAAGATACAGACAAGACAGTCTCTTCACCAGGAGGGAGTTTTTCCTGACGACTCGAGCTTCCATTGGAATCGCAGACACGAGAACGTTCTGTTGTCGGCCGAGATGGCAGAACATCACGGCGCAGAGGAGGAAGAGGGTGAAGATGCCAAGAGACTCCAGGACGTAGAGCACAAGGGTGACCTCCCACATTGGAGTAAATAGATGATGCAGCGGAAGACATAGCCTTAGGCGGGAGCTCCCCTGCCCTACCTCGAATACATCAACCGGAAGAAACGGCACAATGATGACCAAGAGAATGATAAGAGCTTGAATGAAGGCGATGGCGCGCATCTTCGGCAAGTAATTCTTCCCGCGTTTGAATCGACGCGGAAACAGAAGCCAGAGGAGGAGGTTGGTGGCCATGGTCAACATCCCTGACAGCGACAGCAACCAAGAAGCGATCCCTACGTACCCAGAGAAGGAGCAGAGGTGTCTGTATTTCTCATTGCCACCATCGTCCGTCTTGATTCCGTTGTTCATGGACGCCAGGAGCAAGACGAAGATCGCCGTCAGTAGATTACACAGCAACAGGTAGTACAGGTAAAATCCATTCACGGTGTTTTCCTTTTTCCGCGGCCAGCCCATGACGATAAGCAGCACATTGACGAAGATGACCATCAGGGCCACTGTCCACATGCCGACTGCCAGGGAATCGGATAGTTTGAGTGCAGAAGCCATGGCTGGTGTTTCTCTTTTTGGTCGGCTTTATTTGGCTTGTTCGATCTCTGGAATAAGCATTAATGGAATCCATCCCCATTCTCATCAAGGTCAGATATCTGCAATAACTAATAAACAGACGCAAATAATCTATACGTATGGAATTTGTTCACAAACATAAATCAATGTTTATTCACACAGAAGTTCCAATGACAATGTCACACTTTAAACTAGGTTTTATAATAATAACAGCTCTCCAGTGCTCTTTACAAAGTACATTTTTTGAGTAATTACCAAAGATATACCCTCCGGGAGGGTATATCTTTGGTAATTACTCAAACCTAGTAAGACACGACACTCTTTGAAGTAATGTAGTTTGAGAGAAAGAGGTAGTTTTCACAAAATGTATAATATGAGCAAGGCGTCAGGCATGAAGCCTATCATCAGGCATATGAAAGCACACAATTTTATGCAACAGCGGCGCTTTTTTCTTCCATTATTTTCCTGCAACTTCCACGGCCAATTGAGCCCAAACTTTCACAGGTTTGTTATTTTACTAAAATAACAAACCTGTTAAATGCATACGCTGTGATGCACCAAATGAGCTGGATTTTGACAATTATTTTCCAAAAGTTTCCACTGTTTTTAAATTATTGAATTGATCTTCCCCCGTGTCCATTGCATTAATACTTCTCCCTCAAATAAACACCCACAGATTTAAAATTAACTGCTTTGAGATTTGATGTTTTACAGACTAGGTGAAACTAATTTTGAGACACCCTCAATATTAATAACAAATTAATTTTTAAAAAAACCAGCATAATAGTTATTTAACGTTACAAAAATCTATGTAACTTGTAAACAACTGAAAAGCTGCAAATATTTGCAAAGTTCCTCATGAAAAATGTTGAACCCTCATGACAAATGTTAAATCAAAAAAATGTTTCGAAATACTAGCACGAATCAAATGATTAACTGGAATTGGATGACTGAATGGACAACAAAGTAGAAGTAATATTTGCTAAAAATCACGATCCATGACCAGTGCCTCCTAAACCGGAGAGCCCACCAACCACATCGGTAAAACGAGTGCGTTGGTTGTTCACCGGCAACCGGGACTTCCCCAGTTCACGTGTTATATGCCCTGCTCGTGATGAATGCTACCCACATTCTGACCAGCAACCAAACCGCCATTACCAACTAAACGCACACACAAATTACATACCGTCATAGTGTTCGTCGCCAAGCTAGTCCCCACAATCTGCTTGATGTAGTAGTGGACAAAAGAACACATCAGTCAACTGAAAACAGTTCAAAAGACACAGTAAACATGGAATTCCAACCACCGAAGTACATGTATGTTATATTATCAACCACTGAGTGTAGCAGTTCCAGTCTGCCACCTATGCGATATGCACAGAATAATGAGCACTCGTATCAACGATCGAAACAGCTTGCCCCCTGCCGCTCACATACAACCACGCACACTGCTATACGTGTCCTACGCACGCTACGGTCGGGTGTACACAATTTTATTGTGATGTTTGCAAGCTGCGCGCAGCTTGGCCACGCGCCGTGCACACTTTCATCAATCAATCAATCATCCCTTCGTTTCAGGTTCAGTTTTTATGACTGCGCAAGTGAGATGGCGTAATTGTGCTTAGCAATAAACATGCAAGACTAATTCGAGTTATCCTTAAGACAAGGTTACAGTTTTGGAGGACTGGATATTTTACTATTTTACACACTTTCAATGTGACGTCTTGTTAGATTATAAATTTAGGTTCTAGAAACAAGTACAACGCTGTCTAATTCGTTACATATTTGAGTTAAACCTGATTTTAACATTAGATAGATATTATATAATGTTGCACACTTCTTTGCTCTGTGTAAGCAAGCGATGTAAGGCAAGATATACGTTTAATAATCACTCTTTAATAATCACTCTTTAAAAAAATGGCACTTAAAACTTACTTGGTTAGAACTACAGCAGCTTTCGATAAAGCCTTTTGAGAGTCATTTCACTTTCGAAGTAATGTGTTTATGGGAAAAGATACCAGTTTTTATCCC
>CM021526.1:27437900-27452477 GCA_010994315.2 Pisaster ochraceus | reverse complement strand
TACTCTGGGCTTCCCATACCAAATGGTGCTCAGTCTTTGTTAACAAAATAAATGTGTGTAAGAACCACATAGTCGCAACCCAGAATATGAAAAAACTAAATCAAGAGACAGACCAAAGATAAGCTGGCTAGGGGGACCTGGACAAAGGAGTAAAACAACATTGTGGAGGCAGAATGATCAAGTTGTGGCTGAGTGGTCAAGCGCACTAGACTCAAGCTCTGGTGTTTCTTGAGATGCCCTTATAAAAAATATAAAAACTATTTATTATTAAGAAGGCTTTAAGACATCCTGTACTGTGGATGATCATAGCCTCAGATAGATATGTTCAAATTGGTTATCGTAAACTTGCTGAAACAGATGTCTGATACCAATCAGCCTATGTAATGTGAATGACTTGGTGCTCTGATTACTCCCTTAAGTCTGCTGGGTGGAACTTAGTTGGATACAGTCAAGGTTATTTCACCCTCCCTCCTAATTGATATACGTATCTGTATTTGGGAACATCTTGATCGGATTTACCAGTTTGTCAACAGATCATCTTTTCATTGACATTGAAGGCATCTAAACTCACACTGCCCTGTAATTCACACATCCTCTTCTTGATGAAATACACATCTGAATATCCTGCAAGGCCTGCCTTTATCACTTATAAAAGTGTGCAATCAAAGATCGTGATTCATCCAATCTGTCAAATTCACTTGACTCCGAGAGAGAGATGATCTACCTGCAAGGGCTGGCTACTTCAAGGGTGTACCAGGCCAACATGGCCAAGACCAGTCCCAAGTGGGTAACATAGTTAGCTCAATGGAAGAGCTTGTCATGGCCGAGGGGTCGAAGCGCACCGGACTGAAGCTCTGGTGTTTCTGATCAGCAGAGTGTAGGTTCACTGTCAAGCGCTCAACCATTACAGCTTTGTCCTTCGGATGGGACGTAAAGGTCATAGGTCCCGTGGGCTGTGTGAAGCTTGTAGAAGAACCCGGTCACACTTATCGCTAAGAGAAGGGGTTTGCCGTGGTGTTTCTATGAGTGGCTGCTGAGTGTGTCGCGACGCCTTGTAAACCTTTGTAAGGTGCTACATAAATGGGTCATATAATTCGTAAACTGCAAAACCTGTCTTAAATAAAGTGTCTCTCTTCGTTCCAGCGCCTTGAGCACCTTATCGGTGGATACGTGTGCTATATAAGACTCCAATGTTACTTTTATATTCTGCTAAGTGAAGCACAATGCAGTGTGGTCAGTAGATGGATGGGAGACCATCCCATGTATTGTCCTGGTTGATGGCTGGTATGGGACATGATAGGGCTCCTGAACCTCAAGCCAATATTTTTCGGATGGGATGTCAAACTGTATATAGGTTCTGTCTGTTTTACACAAAACACCCTGGACACTTATCATGAAAGAGAAAGGCTTTAATAGTAACTACAAAGTACATCTTCAGTTATTGAAGACAACTGATCTTGGACAGAACACAATACTTACATGTAAAGGACAACATCACCTGTGTTTTTTGAGGCAACTGAAATCTTTTGGAGTTGATGCAATAAAACTTCTTTAACACTTCAGTCATGGAAAGTGTTATCTCATTTACCTGTTTTATCTGTTGTAGATTTCACACAGAGCTACAATTGACCTTAAGCTGTATATCAATCATAATTGCTAAAGCAAAGTGTGATGTCACAATACAAATCACTTTGACAATTCACTAACAGCTCATCTTAGGATGAATCTCAGTGTTTTGTGAAATCCAGCCCTGGTTCAGTAGTGTAACAAAAGAAGAATTGTTTTGTGTGTTTATGCAGACTGTATATCTCTGTCATTGACATATTTACATATGTTTGTCGGCCTTTATTTCTGGATTTGTATTGGATCAAAGTCTGCTTCGAGTTTGAGTTACAAGAGTCATGTACATGTATTATGTATGTCACACTTTGACATCCAAACTTGTTGGTCATGCCATAATACAAGCAGATCCTGAATTTTCCCAAAGAGGGAATCTAACATAAGGTTTAGATCAAAACAGTGTACTGCAAAATATTGCCCAAGTGGCTGGAGAGGAGTTAAATTTTAAAGGTATTAAACAGGATTGGTGTAGCCCATAAATCAGTCGCAGTGTGTGATCAACCATTTACATGAAATAACAATTTTGTGAAATATTGGGCTTTTTCTGTTGTGTGAGTTGGGAGAAAGTAATGGAAAGACCATGCACGGTTTTCAGCATGTAACCACATTGTCCTTAATTTTGGGTTGTAACAAGCATGACAACCAAAATCAGCTGTTGCATTGTTTTAGTTTTTCAGATACAGTTTCCTGGAATATGGCCTCATTTCAGAGGGAAATATTTCACAGAAAAAAAAATGGTTGTGGTACGAACTTTATAGTCAGTAAGCTTTCAGACTAAAATTAATCAATGGTGTTTGTTGTCCTTGCCAATCCTTTATAATACATGTACCTTATGTTTTTTTTACAGTCTCCATTCCCCAAAATATTTCTATTTTTAAACACACTTTATTGATTTGCCTTAGTGTAAATGCGCCCTGTCACCTTGTAATCCTTACAAGTTACTATATAAAGGAGATCTCATGATTCAAACAGCTCTGCATACCTGTTGTAAAAATACTGGGCTCTACATTACCCATTGGGTGTGATAAAGTACTGTATAAGGTAGCGTTCCTAAAGTCTGGCAAACTCTAAGCGCAGAGGAACGTTCGAGCGTAGGCTACCTTTGCAGTCTGCAAGAATGTCCTGCTGAACCATGGCACTGGGCCAAACTAGGTGAACAAAGGAAATTGTGTGTTAGCATTCTGACCATTCCAAGGGAGCTTTTAGGTGGTCCAACAGATGGGTCCATGTGCGCCCACTGGAATACTTAACCAGTCCGTTTAGAAGTGCTCCTACCATTTGAAACTCTCCTTAAGAAATGCTGATTACAACACGCTTGTCCAATATGTTTTGTATTCGGTAGCTTCATGCAGGTTGTTTATACATGATTTGACTGCATGTGGGTTTTAAGCATATAACTTCAACTTACACAATTGACTTCATTATTTGGATGATATTATTAAAGTGATAAATAAACATGTTCTTTTATTTTTGGTCATGTTGTTTACAGATACCAGAGTAGTTCACGTTACAAGTTGGTCAAGTCCTTCCAACTGACGCATGGTCAGCAAATAACGGCGCTTTCAGCCGTCAACGGATTCCATTCCTGTATCCTTTTCATTCTGTGGCTGTCTCATTATATAAAACCCCACAATGCTTAGCAACAAGGTAATATTGCTGTTTGATTTCTTCATGTTTGTGCCATGTCCTATTAGGGGTCAGCGGTCTTGCGTAGAGTTCATAAAATACCTTAGTATCCTCTGCTGCACTAGTATTTGTATTCACTTATTTAAACTGTGCATGTACAGGTGTACCCTCTATGTTCCTACACCCCTATGTTTCGACACCCCTGTGTTCCGTCACCCCTATGTTTTGACACCCCTATGTTCCCACACCTCTATATTCCCACACCCCTATATTCCACACCCCTATGTACCAACACCCCTTGTGTATTCATAGGGTTGTCGGAACATAGGGGGTGTCAGCATTAAGTCACCAAATGACTGCCACTAGATTGCTGCAAGGCCCCTCTTGTGTGTGCGCTCACTCGTAATGTGTATTATGTGTTCAGGTTGACGAAAAGAACAGTAAGCAATGGCTATAAACTAGGAATTCTGCTAAGGAGAGCTCTGTAAGCAGAAGACGTCTGCTACCAAGTTTTATGAAATTGGCCCCAGTTGTTTCGTTTTAAATGATGTGTAATGCATTGATAAACTGAAGCGCAGTTCTTGCTAAACTCAATCCATGTTTGTTGCATGGAGCCCTCTTTTGACGTGAAGTGACCATGATTTATGTGCTAACATATAGAGACCATAATATGTATCAGTATGGGAGGGTTATTCCAGTACGTCTATTGATCAAATGGCAATTGTAGGTAAAAGGTCACAACTTTGTTTTGCAGAGACACAAAACACCAACAAAAAAAGTTCACGGCAAAACCCAATCACCGACAAATCTCAGAAGTCTGTCTCCATTTGGCGGCAGTCCATGGAGCGATAAAAACCCGACCACTTGATTAAATTAATGAGAAAATGAAAACATGCAGAAATAATATACGAAACGGATGTAATACAGCTTTTCTGTCATCACTGCCGGCAGGGGAACTAAGTAATTGAATAACAAGATTGTTGTATGAATCAGCATAATCAGACGTTTCCAGCTTTGATTTGTTGCCCCCTTGCTGTAGTCGTTTTGGGGGGGAAATGTACCTGAGGAAGGCAACTCTCCAGGGAGCTCTTGGATTTGCACTCGTACTTCCTGAGATCACAATCTTAGATCCGATAATTGAAGTGGTCACTTCAGAAGGTCATAGCACGGGTTCCAAGGCAACCTGTTCAGTGTTGTTAATTAGAAGTAATGCCGGCGAGTTAGTTTAACAACCGCAATCCAATTTAGTTGATAGCTTTTTACAGTTTTTCTAATTTCCGTCAAAGAATCACGCATCAAAAGTTGTGTTTTGTGTCGTGTCTGATCGATATCGCAGTTTTTAATTCAATCGTAATCTGTCTTTTTTTTAATTTTTGTGTAATGATGCAAGTATAATTGATGAAAAAAATCATAATGTGAACTGACAATGACTAAGTATAAAGCTGATGGTCTTGTTCAAATGATTGTTAGGCAATGATTTTAAAACTGTATCCCTTTCCCTTTCTGTCAGAAGCTTCCTCTTGAAAGATTCATCTTCTCCAATAAACGTGGGTGCCTTTTAATTTGTTTGTGTGTTTGTGCAAACTGCACCTCTCTGTCATTGGCACACTTGCATAATCTGTATTCAATAAGAAGCACCAAGTACATCTTCATTTACAATGATTGAAGACAATTGATCTTGGACAGAACACAGTAAAATGCTTATCTTAAGGTACTGAAAACTTTTGAAGTTGATGGAATTTCCCAGGAATTTTCTTCAACACTTCAATCATAGAAAGCTTATCTTATTCTGTTGTATCGGGTACAGTAGTTTGAAAAGATGACTTAGTGGTTATGTTGGTGACAGGAAACACACTAAGCCGTACCAGACACGACCTCATCTCCAGCCAATACATTAGGTCCACCTGTCTGAAACCAACATTTACTCGGATTGACCTAGAGTCGCTCCAAATCCTTGGCTCGGCGAGATTGTAGAAAGCCTGTATGAAATGGGTGTTAGATTTGTGTTAAGCAAATTTGTTTGTGCTTTAAATAAAAAAGAAAAATGTGCACAACCTGTCCAACCAATCCTCAACTTGTTCAAACAGAGAATGCATAATCCATGTTAAGTTTTCATGATGCAGACAGCATGTCAGGCCATGTTGGGGGTTGGATGGTTGTTAGTACACACCACACCACTTTCACATTTCACTGGAGCTACATTGTATTAATTGCACTGACACCTTGTCAAAATGCAGTACTCTTTACTGCAAAACATGTTCATATTTCACGGCGGGTACAGTTTGGTAAACATTTGAAAATCGGTATCAAAACTTTCAGAGTATTTGGTGTGACTGTACAATTGCTAATTTGATAAGTCACAAAGACTTCTTGTTGGAAGGTTACCAAAGAGGTTCCCCACGCACAAACACTAGCTGTGGTTATCTGTCAATATCATGTTTTGGGGGGGCTTGTTTTTGCGAAGATACAGGTGTGTCACAAATCATGTTTTATGGTTTTTGAGCTATGTGTACATTCACTTCTTGCCTTAAAGCCTAATTGTAAACCATCCTGACTTGCTGCTTGAACACGATTATGCTAAATTTTGCAACTATTTTAATTGACTAATGGGCGATCATCTTGGACTGCATTTTACATTTTTTTAATGAAAGAAATGTGTATCCCCAAATTACAAAATACATTTTGTATCAGAATTGGGCGGGCAAGTAGGTCAACTGTGTTTCACAATCTTATTTGTTAGGGCTGGATGTGATTCCGATTGTTAAACATCAGCCTTTACATGGCTTTTTAAAACGCATACTTACCAACTGACCGATGTCCCTTGTTGTTGTTGTGGTGGTGTATTTTTATTTTATTTTTATTTTTTTTTTGGGGGGGGGGTTAATGTAATGATTGTTAATTCACTGAACAATTTCTTCTCCCAGAGAAACATTCTGTTTGTGAGAATAATGAAATCGCTATTGCAAGGGTATTTGGTTATGGCTAGGTAATGGTTTCACACTACACTACACTACGTGGTAATTTTAACATGGTTGCTATCTTTTGGAGGTCTGGATCTCTGTTAAAATTAGTAACGGTCCTTTGTTATTGTTTAACAAGGATAGCTTTCACACGACTGGATTGTGCTATTTTTTAAAATGGATGTGTTTTTAGTTAAGGTCTCTTATTGAAAATTGTCTCAAGTGGAGGGCCTCAAGACAAAGGTGACCTTATTAAAATCTATTATGAGCCCAGTCCCTTGATGTTAGTATAGACTTCCTTAATAGCTCTTATTACAGATGTTGTGATGTGTGCAGGATCTGATAAGTCTCTGGAGATATTGGACCTGAATGTTGGGCGCAGCGTACGGGTACTCCCCAACGCCCACACTAGACCGGTGCATTGTATATGCCAGAATGAAGTAAGAATCTCTACTTTAGAAATGTGATGGACAGGGCTTGAAATTTACACTGGACCGCCGTCCCCATGCCCCATGTGTTAGACCAGTAAACTCAAGACTGGACAAGTCTGGCGGGCTTGTGTTTCACAATTGAGTAATAATACCTCACTATGTCGTAACTTTAATGGAATATCAGGTAATAAGACCACAAGAGAAACTGACTGGGTACATTTACAGATAGTTTTCAAATGTTGATGTTCAGTTGGATAAACATCTTTCAATTTTGTTGAGTATGGAAGTGTACTTAACCAAAAGACAAAGTGAGTTAAAACATCTCTTAGTGTTGTTCAAATGGAAGCAGTTTAGTATCGTCCTTTCTCAGTTTGATTCTGGTCTTGTAAAAAGAAATCTGTCCCAGTGAAAATACTGAGCTTCAGGCCCTGTGGTCTTGTGGATTTCTTCACCCAAATTTGAGCCCTGTCAGACTTCAGTAAAGCTGCAGATTTACTTAGGTTGGTTCCTTGTTCTTGAGTTTTAGAATGAACAATTTCATTTTCAGTACTCAATAATTTGTGTGTGTTTGTCAATAAATAAAGGCCAGAGTGAAAAAAATATACCTACACAGTTTAAAGGCAAAGTATACCTTTGGTTTTTTGAACCAGTCAGTTGTTTTAACTCTTTATAATCATAGATAATATAAACAATACAACTAAACTGTGAAAATTACTTTTCAAAAAGTGGTAGATTTCATTTATTTTTGTCTCGAAAATCTGGAGTGGTTATGTCCACCCAGGAAGAAAAATCCGTAATTGGAATACACAAGCTGAGAAACGTTTCACACAATGTTTCTCAGATCGTCAATCTTTTGAATCCTTTTCTCTAAAACCACATTTCTTTGAAGGGAATCATTTCCCAACAGTTTATACAAAATCAACAGCTGACCTGCTCTTTAACATTTAAGTTGTTTTGGTCATACATTCTTTTGAGTAATTACCAAAGGTATACCGTTTTAGAGAAAAATAGCAGTCATGATGGTGTCTTTAGAACAAAAGATGTACTTGGCTTCGGAAGCCAAACACACAAGCAAAGCACCGATACTTGAAATCCCCCAAGTGTTAAAGCGGGTGTTTACCACCTATGCCTTGCCAAGATGAACGAGCTTCAACTGACAAACTGATCAAAACAAGATTGCAATTTTCCTGACAGGGTACAAGCAATCAGCGTGAAGGATTCACTGCATCGAAAGAGTATGGAAGTTGTCAATAACAAGCAAAAATGATATCAATCATTGGGTACCTATTTTACAGTATTTTTGTAAGACAATATTTTTTGATGAAACAGCGAATTTAAACTTTTTTATACGATTCTTTTTTTTTCTTTAAATACTCATCAGAAAAAAGTGGAGTCAGGCTTTTACTAATGCTGTAATACGTCATTAAAGCAGACATTCCAATTTTCGTTTTATGAACTGGTACTCCGTTAAATGCCTTAAGAGAACTGATGAGAGAAAAAAGAAGTAAAAGTTAAAAACCCCAAAACAAAGAAAAGTTCAAAACTGTTTGCATTTCCACTTGCATCCTCTTTGAAGAGTCTTGGTAACAGGCATGCACCCTTTCAGCTGATTGGCCAATTTCCTTGTTTATCTTTTAAAATGGTGCCATAAAAAAAAGTTGAGCAACCCCTGTACAAAGTTAATTGTGGTTGGCCATTTACTTTGTTTCTCCCATAGAGTTGCCGTGCAAGTCTTGCGTACATTCAAACAGTTTTGGGACCACGTTGGTCCCGCAGTCATTGCTTTAACACGTGAAAGAAACAAAACTTGTGCACTCGGGTCCCAATGTTTGAATATACCCTAGACTTGCACAGTCTGTTTAATACAAAGTTGCTTGCCTATGTTATGTTGTAAAAAGCCAAAGCTATAAAATATGGAGTGTTTGAATGAGGCAGGTGGATTTGATCAGTCCCCACACCATTATCTACCCACACTTTCTACACATTCTTTACTCTCACCCGCGACTCCCAACTGCTGAACCCACATCCATGTGGTGTGACATCCCATCAGTGTTCCCTTTTGCTTTCCTGCCGTCTCAACTCCCTCCGCTTCTCTCTCGCAGGGCTCCGCCTTTGTCAGTCATCCACCATCGGCCTACGACCTGTTTGCAACGGCTGCTGTGACAGATAGCATCAAGCTGTGGGATGTCCGTACGAACAGGTAAAAAGCCCGGCAAAACAACATGTCTGTCTTAAATGTAGGTCACTGACTGCACAGGGTGTCATCTCATCCTCCTGTGGATGACCTTCATTGTAACCATGGTGATTGTGCACCTGTTGATTGACGCCCACAGAAATATGAGATGTGCAGTTTTAAGCGATAACCAAAACACTCCATAAAAAAGTTGCCTTTGAAGTTGATTGCTAGAACTTCTCTAAGTGTTGTTTCCTCAAGACAGAAGTGAAGCAATTAAATAAAAAGGTAACACAAATAAACAAGTTGGATAGAATTAAAAGCTGCAATTACAAAAATGTATTCATCGCTCATTATACTTATTCTGAAATTTACTGTCCAGTCTGCTTTACTTTTGTTGCATTATAATTTAACGCGTAATTTACACTATTTTCTTCTTGTCTTTTTCCCTTTTTCATTGGATGACTTATTTCAGTGATTTGTGTCAATACAGATTCTTCAATTTAATTTGTTGTGGGGAGGCATTTGCTCAGTAATTTGTAAAGTTGGGAAATGTGAAATTCATAATTCAGACTGTGATTTTGAAAGTAAGTCACTGTTGTATACATTTGTCGCAGGCAGTGTTTGTGTTTTTTGTGATCAACCATATATTACATGAAATAACAAACCTGTTAAAATTTGGGCTTAATCTGTTATGTGAGTCAGGAGAGTGCAGGAGAAAATAGTGAAAACAACAAAAATCAGCTATTGCAAGGTTTTCTCAAATATGGTTTCATTTCAGAAGGAAATATTTTACAGAAAAAATGGTTCTAGTATGAACTTTATAACCAGTAAGTTTTCTGATTCAAATTTAACAATGATGTTTTGTTATCTTTACCAATCCTGTATAATACCTTTAAATGGTAACGTTATATGGCTGTGGTAAGGTATGCTATAATTGCTTGTGGGAAGTTAATAAGTGAATCTTTTAAATGTACATGCACTTAGTCCGTTTCGAAACTATGTTACCGAAGATTTTAATCTCGGGAAGTCGAAACTTACTTTTGGAGAAAACAGGAAAAATGTACTCAGATTTGTTTGTAAATCGCTGTAATGTGGCTGTGAATCACCAGCCAGAGATCCGCTTGCGAATTCGACAGATTTTCTTGAAAATGTCACTGTTACATTTTGTACCAAAAAACTTTGCATGGTCATGGAATGGCTTTTTCTTCTTTCTAACACGATTCCGTAATTTTTTGGAGTGAAAGCTTCTACATAATGGCTGTGTTAATTCCCGAAGTGAAAGGAAAACCACACATTTTCGGGGGATATTTGTGTGAATCATTATATTCTACTGTTAAAACATTACTCCAACATTATTAATTTCATAACAAATGCTTTTTATAGCACAAAGCTCCCAGTCCGAATGGAAAGTGTCCCTTTAAGTTCCAGCCTCGCTTCCTGTGGTGGGCAGCGCGCCTAATCGATACCTCTCGTCACTAACCCCTGGAAGGAATGTACCGAAAAACAACGCTGATTGGCTACAAAAAGGGACTGGTTTGCACCCATGCTATTTAAAATCTTTTAAGCTATTGTAGGGCACTATCTACGTGTGTGTCACAATATGAGTACTTTGATGCAGTCCTCTTCAAGTGAACCCTGTGTTTACGCAGTCACCCTAAACTGCATACAGTTAAGGTATGTCACAAGACCATTGAAGAATGAGAGGGGACCAGTTGCTGAATGACTCCCAGGCTGCCATTTTGAGCACGCGCGTAGAGTGGATCGACCACAGGACTAATTAAAATATCCAACCTATTTTGTTTTTTCAAAGTCACACTTCCAGGGGGTTTGATCGAGCAAGGCATTCTAGGGAAACAAAATGGCATGGCGAGATCGTACACCACTGGGAAGGAGGTTGATTAAGGCCCACTGCTTGGTTGTTCCTGCGTGAGATACACGTAGTTCCATTACTGTATTCTTAACACATTCTTTGGTTTCCACACTCTTTTATACTAAAGGGAAAGTACAACATATTAAAAAATATATATTTTATTGAAGAGTACATTTATTCCAATCTTCACTATTCTATATGATAAACACACCATACATCCAGTTGTGAAATTGTCATCCATTTCTAAATTGTAGTGAAAGCTTACAAGAAAGGGTTTATGTTTCATCAGGGATTTTGTGCACCTTCATATCAAGGTTATGTAAGGGGGAAAGTGGCTTATGCCTTGTTAAGTCTTTGCTTAGAACTTTTACCATACAATATAAAATCAAGTAGCATATGTCCTGGTTAAAAGCTAAATGCATTGATTTATGGGATCTTGTTAAATTTGTAGGTGTGTCAGGCGGTTTGAAGGCCACATGAATAGAGCACATCGCTGTAGGCTGAAAGTCAGCCCCTGTGCCAAGTACATTGCATCGGGCTCTGAAGACAAATCAGTGAGTAACACTTAACATGTCATTCCGTTGATTTCAGCACCATGTTGGTTTGATTTGACTGATGATATCTCAGATCGCGTTCCCGATGCCTGGACATGTGAAGATAAAACAGATTATTTTGTTGGGGTTTTTTCTTCGTTTCTCCCGTTTTAGAGCAGTATGTTGTCACATTGGACGCGAGATCATGTTACAATCTTTGTCTGGAGTCGGCAAGTCTGATAGATGAGGGGTTTTCACATCTAGACGGATTCTCCTCAGTAATTGAGGAGACATGTTTGAGTAAGATTGGCAACCCCACATGTACAGATCCCCTTTCATTCCTCGGGTTGACATTTCTTCTGGAGGGCCACAACCTCCTTGTCACGCTAATGTGCATTTTCTCAATGAGCTATTGGTGAAGCGTTTCAAACCCCCCAATTTGAGAGATTGGCGACAAGTTCGGTTATTAGTTATTATCGACAGCCCTTTGATGCCGTCATCAGCGGCAATGGCAGGAACACAGAGAATGTTGTCACATTAACTAACGTGATTGCGTTTAACCTTCTGCCGGAGACAGAGAGTCTGATCCGGCACTGCGGAAAAACTGAGACGGATATTTTGAAGTGTTTAAGGAAACAAGGTTGAGCGTGTATTTTTGTGAAGGGATTTTGCAATCACCGATGTCGTGGTGCCTTCCTGCCTAGAGTTAATGTTGTTTCCTGGTTAAACGCTCGCAGGTAAAATGTGTGAAATGTGGGACGCTTAGGAGGGTTCATCAATTGAGCCAAACCCACTAAGGAAAACAATCAGAATTCACATCGGGAACAATGATCCATGTTTACTGTGTGTATGTGTTCCACCCCAACTTGATGATCGTCCCAACTATAGTTGTTACTGGTCCCAACTTGAGTGTTAAAGTTGGGGCGTCCCAACTATAGTTGGGATCGCAGTGCACACAAAGCAGTCCCCACGAACTTAAAACTAAAATCATAATGTTAGTATCATAGTATGAAGTTTTTAAGACCCCTTTCCCTTGAGAATATTTGAGATTAAATAGAATTGTGTTTTTCCGAGAGAAGGGAAACTGAAATGCGTATAGGCCTACTGAGACTGAGAAAGCGTCACCGGCGGCACTGTGGTGGTGAGCATGACTCCCCTGAGGCCGCTGTCAGAACCCTCTAAACACACTATTTACACTGAGTTAGCGGTCCATTGTGAGTGATAAACTATCATTCCAAACCAGTGTTGACATGATTTTGTACAGAGCCGAGACCCGGGTTTGAAATGAAGAATCGTGTTAATTAAAAACGCCAATCGCATCAGGACCCATGATCGATCACGGTGTCCTGTTGAAGTCTATGGGCGATCCCAACTATAGTTGGGACGTCCCAACTTTAACACTCAAGTTGGGACCAGTCCCAACTATAGTTGGGACAATAGTCAAGTTGGGACGGAACATATGTAGTCTTTGAATTTCATCTTTGACAGGGCATTTTCATTTTGCAAAGGTCACCTCCAATGGAAAATATTTAAGGCTATGGGGAACTGTTGAAGGGGCACCAAGGCCATGACCATAGGGCAACGGAGGCCATGGTCTCTGTTGTGTCCATGTAATTTCAGGCCTGTTCTGCAGAATTGGAGTCAGACTCAACACCTGCAAGACAATAACAAATACCTCCCCTAGTCCAGTTGTGGTCCTGCTTGGTTTTTTTGTATTCCTTTTTTGGGAGGTTGCTTTGATGTTAGTTTAGGTTTAAGTGCGTTGACAGTAATTAGTGACTGACAACAATACAATGAAAACCTCCAGAGTACATGTATTACTATGATAAAACCTAATTTTGCCTTATGTGATATACCAGATATATTCATAATGTTCAACTATTCAAACAGTTAAGATAATTAGTTATTCAATGCAAGTTCAAACATTCAAGATATTATAATATTCAGTTATTCAAACATTCCATGATATTAAGCTATTGAAATATAAAAATAATCATGGTATTTAGTTATTCAAGTATTCTGAAAATCAGTTATTCAAACACTTTAAGATGTTCATGATATTGAGTTATTTGATTTTTTTAATTTTGAACATTTTTATTGTGGAGCTGTCCAATCTTTTGTAATTGCTTTTTTTTAAAAGGATTTTTACAGTTTTCTGAATCGAAGTGAAATGAATTGATAACAATCAAGATATTTAGATATTCAGTTATTCTAACATTCTGTAATTCAGTTATTCGAACGCTCTAAGATAGTCATGATACTTAGTAACTCAAACAGTTAATATATTCATGATATACAGTTATTCAAACTTTCATAAGTTCAGTTGTACGAACATTTAAAGATGTTCATGGTTATTCAAGTATGTGAATATACCCAGTAACATTCAAGGTATGCATGATGTTCAGTTTCTCAAAGTCAAGAAGTTCATTTGTTTAGACATTCACTGAGTAGTGTAGCAAATGCATTCTTGCGAGGGTGTATGGAAGCGCAATTGCCACTTCCTCGGGGGGAGGGGGGAAGGTGACAGTGGATCACATATGCGGAAGCCACTTTGACGACTACCAATATTCTCCACTATTTCAAGAAAGACTATCACACACAGACAGCACAGCACTTCACTGTTCTCAATTAATACGTCCAAGCATCGTTTTTTTGTTTCGCAAATTAGTACGCCTGAAGGAAAACACAGATTTCTTGTCAGCTGTTTGGCAACTAGTGAGGGTTCGAATCGCTCACTTAGACAAACTTGTATCACTACTGTGTCGCCAGCTTTCTCCCATTCAAATCAATGTAACCAAACGGAGGCTGGAAGGAGAAAGTGTCTGGTCCCTTTTTGTACAATGACTGTTAGCATTCAGTACTGTTACTGGATACATGGAATGTGACCAGGATGGTGGCAGCATGATAATGGTCTGTTATTGGGTTTATCCCACACCCCTTAATCTCCCTAATAGACACAAACTTTTAAGATCTACAGTATTGAGACATCCAACATTTGTGGCCATAATCATTGGTGACCTATTTTGTGCACTAGAATTGGAAGAGTTAAGCCATCCAGCAGTGGAAGTGCGTGTGTAGAGTGTGAACTACTTCAGTCACCCTAGATACGGTTGGCACCCTTCTCCTAAAGTGATTGTCACTTCTTGTAACAGGACTACTTTCAAGAGGATTCAGTGACAAATCCACCCGATACAATAGAAAGGCTGCTACATCCGGTTCTCCGTCAGGAGTCGATGTGTTTCTTCCACTGGAGGGGAGTCGATTGTCACTGCTGATTTCCTAAACGTGATAATTGGGGACACATTAGCCGTCAGATAATGCGGTACTACACTGTAAGCTCCACTTGTTGTGATAACTTTAC
>CM021526.1:27402976-27426043 GCA_010994315.2 Pisaster ochraceus | reverse complement strand
TTAAGCGCTTAGAGGCTGGCCTGCAGTAGGCGCTATACAAATACAATATATTACATATTATTATTATGACGCATTTCTCAGATTTGTGAGGGTTGGTGTCTTTTTCAGGAATGCTGCGGCCAGAGATGCGGTAGTTACCCCCTGTCACCGTGCTAAGCATGGATTAGTTAAATGTTATTGTGAAAATACTTTAACAGATCTCCCGCTGCTTTCTTAACAAGTATTCAGCTAAAACTTTCACATGTGACTTTTATCGTAGCTTTCTTGTCTATAAATCGGCATTATGTTGACAAAACCAATCTGTCTTCAAGCCTCTCATGGCTCATTTGCCTGAAAGGAAGCTATGCTTTTATTTTATACCAACCTTCCTAGAGTATGGAAAACTCAACAAGGATGTTTGCATTTTTTATTATTACCAAGTCAAAACCCTAACATCATATTTGATCAACTGCAGGGTTGTTTTGAAAGAATTGCAGATGGGAAGTTAAGATCCTGTCTTTTACGTGGCACGGCATGGGGCGTGGTCTCGCACGAATGTAAAAACCACAGGCAGAAATCCTAAATCTTGTGGGGTTGTGTGAGGTTCGCGTGCAATCATTTGGGTAAGAAATCTTAAACATCAACCTAATTGGTTGAAAGTTATTTTTCTTTAGGACCTTGAACTTGTATCTACGTAGGTCGTCAGACAGAGTCGTAAATATTTGAAGGAGATGGATGAGTTAATTATTAGATTATCTGTGGTTGTTCCAGCCCAAAAACAAACTTCATGTTTTTTTTTTCTGTTTTTTTATTTTTATGGAGAACACTGACTTTGAGGTAAGTGAATTTAAAAAAATGTAAAGTTCATCAACTTTGGTTTTGTACGTTCAAACTCGTTTCATTAGTAAAGGTGGTGGATTCTGCGTAACAGAATGGCGTGTACATATGGAAACATTGATTGAAAACCTTACTACTCTTTTTATTTAAATCAGAAGCCCTGGCCGGGAATTAACCAGAGGTCACACATTTCACGGCCTTTGTTGCCCTTGTCTTTTTCCAAAGGAAGTGCCCTTTGCAAAACGAAAATATCCTTACCTCCTTCAAACATTTAGACAAGGGTGCTTGCATTGAACTCAGATTAGCACCTACTCTTTCATGGTAACACTAACAGGGTTTGCCCATAACTTTTGTAGTGACTGCCCAGCAAGACCAGTTAGTCCATCAGTTTTGTTACTAGTCCATAATTCAACTAATAAGGATTCTTTTCTGACCTAGCCAGTCAGACAACTCGGAGTAAATTTTGATGATGTTAAGGGAGAACCCTGGGTAAGCTGGTACACAAAACCTAAGTTCAAACTGCATCTCCGTCTGTTAGCTTTTCAATTTTATTACTTTTTTTATTTGATAAACCAATCATATATACTTTTTTTTTTTCATATTATGAAAAAATCTTCTAAAATTATGAAAGCGGTTATTTGCTTTTTCTTCAACTAAAAAATCTACACTTTTTCTTTGAAAACTCCAAGAAGCTTCACAGGCTTGTTTTGTGGGATTCTATTTGATGTCAACAACACTCGTTGATAAGAACTTTTTTCCAGAATGGAAAATGAAAAAAAAAAACATCTGCCTGCAATTTATACAATTAAAAAGAAAGTTTCCCTCATCCGCCAATATCCTTCCAATAATATCTTGATGATTATTGCATATTTGTTTGGAATTTGACAAATGCTATGTAGGCCTTTCAGAAGAGTTTCTTGCATTGATTGAATTACTCACTCCGGGCCAGATGCGTATGCTTGGCATCTAGCGGCAAAGTCAAAGCTCGCTGGTTTCAATTTGAAGAGCATAGTACATAGGTTCATATCTGTTGAGCCAACAGCTTGCCGTCAGACCTTCTGACTCTGATTTTGGACCCCTCTAATTGGTTATTAAATGGATTGGTTGATTAATGTATGAGGTGGTCAAGAACTGCGGATGACTTCAGCTGAAACAGTCTGTGTTTCTTGAGAGTGACGGGTACAATTTTAAAGACAGAGCACAGGATTGGCAATTTTGTTTAGTTAGTGAAAGTTCACTGAAAATAAAGTTCCTACTAGTACCAACCCTCAAGTCCATACAGCTTATTACAGACATGATCACTTTTTTATATATTTTTTTATGAGATATCGCCCAACTCACAAGGCCTGACGGCCACTTCAAGGTGAGGGCTACACTTAATTGATTTGGGCAGTCGACCCAGATCAACTGTCACCAGGGGCACATTGTCACCTACTCCTGGGGCTGAAACAGGGTTACCCCCTTACAGTCTGTAAGGATTTAGGCAAGGGTATCATCCACTAGGAGCCTGGTTGGCAGAGCAGAGTGCGCTACCTTCCCTACTTGCTCTAGTTCCCACTAGAAGCCTTTCCACGCCCCCCTATTGACATATCTTACTGCAACAAGTCATCAAATATGTGCTGGTGGACCCATTTATCATGATCAACATATGTCATAATGTCAGATTTCAACTCATTCAAACACCAGAGTGAACTTTTAATTACCCCAGAAAGGATTTTTTTCTGCAGCATAAATGAAAAACTGTTGTGGTAAATAGGCTCAATGATAATATTTAGGTATAACGTGCCCTGGGTGATGCACAGTCTTATTGCACCACACCACCAGTGGGATTGTGAAAGGTTTGTACGAATTGTTGCCATAAATCTTGGCGTCGATTGACTTCACGCTTTACCTTTATACCTCGGTCCTGTTTGCTCGGGAGCTTCCTTTTGTGATTGCCCATTTGGCAGTTCACCAGAATTCCCTTCCTGCGAACTGGATCAAAGTTAGCTTGAGAATATATCATGATCCCACCTCAAAACAACCCATAAGTCATAATAATAATGGTGGACATTTATGTAGTGCCATTTATCTTAACCCTGTCAGTAGGTTATTTATTTCATTGCTAGGAACCACCTAAAGCTCCCCAGAGGGTGATCTGCAAACTGTGCTTAAAAACGGTGTACCTGATTTGCTTTAAAATATGTCATAATTCAAAAATATTGTTATTTATAAATGGCGTTCCATCTAGAGCTGATCCTTGCACTTAGTGAATTACAACAAACTCTGCTTTGAATACATGGCTTTCAAACACTGGTTGGTTGAAACAATGGGGTCATAATCCTCGTCTAGGTTTTCCAAATGCAAAGTAAAAAAGTAAATGGCCTGATGTTTTGACCCTCGCAGAGTCTTCTCGAAGGCTATCCCTCCAGAAAGACTCTTGCTAGGTTTGAAACTCTTCTCTCTTTTTTTGCATTTGTACCATAGGTCCTTTTGGTTGGGTAAGCAGTTTGCAACAGCTAATTCTGTTTTGCCATTTAAGTTTTCCAAACATGTAAATTACAATTGTTTACAATTGTCATTTTTGTCAAAGACTTGGTTGACAGCAAACTATTTGTGGTGTTATATCATAGTTCTATAATATGTGTCTTCCTTCAAAATTAATTAAGGCATTTGTTTGTCTTATGTCATGTTACAAAAAGTTACCATAATTCCAATCTTTACTTTTTGGTCGAAAAGTATGCTGCAAGAAGCAGGTTGATGGAAAGAAAAATACGCTGGGCACAGTTGTAAAGCTCCAGCTACAACAAATTCTTAAAAGAAAGCATGTCAATCTTTTGTTGCAAATTCGACTCGGGCAAATTCTTAAAAGAAAGCATGTCAATCTTTTGTTGCAAATTCGACTCGGGCATTTCATAATATTTTGTGTAGCTCTTATTTTCCATTTAGCTGAAATGTTGGCATGGTAAACCTACACGGATCCGAAGGAAGTAATATGTTGTACATGAGTGACACAAGATCTGTGAAACTTTGCTGTTTTTTGACAACTGATTGATGTCTGTGCTGACTCTCTTTTTTAGTTCCTGACTTTTTTCTCTCTAATTTTATTTTCTTTTTCCTTGGGGGAGGGGGCACTCACCTGCATCGCAGAGCACCTGAACTTGTCAGCAAGAAAACACATCACTAAAATAACTTGCGTTTCCTGACATCTGTAATGGCTGTACTTTCCAAGTCAAGCTTTTGGAAATGCAAGTCATTTTCTCTCCGCAGGTCGATTGGGTCACAGTAGCTGCTGGGTTTCAGATTTCACTTTCGTACCTGGATCACATTTGTAGGACATTTAGACCAGCCGCCCAAACTACTTATTCGATTGTAGTGATTGTAATGAAACCATTTCTGCCCCACCTCCCCAAGCTCTTTGTAAGGTTCTGTGTTGAGTGATTCTGCATGTACTTCTTCTAAGCTTTGTCATCAGCCCTTGGAGACCATGACTGGAACATCCAAGTAGACTGTAGCCCGCTGTAATGCTTAAAGCTTATTGTGAGAATCACTTAACATAGTTTATGGGCAGTAATTGAAGATGATATTATTATTGCGGTGATGGAAAACAGTGGAAGTTTGATAAATTAAGTGGCAAACATTGAGTTTATCTTCTGTGGTCCCTGGCATGGCATACTGACAGACAGAATGCCCCAAGTGTTAACGGGTGTAATTGTTCCCCCATGCCCGCCGAATGGAAAACATTCCGGTGAACTTGTCCAGTGATGGCTCTCTTGACACTTGCGCTGACACATCAAATTAACTGGGCACTCATCAGCACCCATGAACAACAACTTGGGTCCCCTCTAGGTGTGAATGTGTTATGGATGAAGTTGAAATTGTAGCTGAGTGGGTGGCCTATCAGTTTACAAACTGATGTTCAGTGGAAGGGGAAGGGGGGGTTCAGAAGAGCTCTGAGAAAGCTTTGGAACCGGTCATTAATAAATCCTTGTTAATTAAGTCCCTGGATCTGGCGCATATCATCACTGTCATCTTTGATTGTTTCAACGGGGCAATCATGGAAGTGCAGGGGGGGTTAGATCTCTAAGTCAATCTGGGTATTTGGTAATGAGAAGAAGACAGATCAAGGCATCTGAGGTGAAACCTTTTTGAATGTCAGGGTACTTTTAATTGGGTTGTCTGGCAGGATCTCAGGAGGAGGAGGCAGTGCTACCACAGATAAGATGAATGTGTCTCCAGTAGTGTTGCTGCACACCGCAGACATACACATCTGTCTTGTTAGACCCATTGTGGGATCTGTAGTAGATCAGCGCGGATAAAGACGAAACACATGCAGCAATTACAAAACGGCCATATCATCTTGTGGACATCTTTCAGTGGTTTCCCCATGAGACAAGACAATGACGATTACCGGGACGATTCATCGGTAGTCCGCACTCAGTGTTTTAAGATGTGCAGGGGATACGAGTGAAATCAAATGCACTGAATGGGCTGTTTACTCATCTCGATCATGAGCTGGATTGTTGTAGTGCACAAAAACACCTACTTACAGGCTATTCAACCTGTTAGCATGTAGCAAGGCCTGGAATTACATGGAGGCTACTGTTGCCCTAGTCTTAGCCTTGGTGCCCCTTTCATACGTTTTCCACACACTTTGATGGAAGTGCCCCTTGCCAAGATTGCAAAATAAAAACCAGTTTGTGTTGTGACGTAGACTGGATAAAGGTTGTTTACCTTCATTGTTTTATTTGGATTAAGTCCGTGGGTGTGATGTCACAGTGCTGTTTTGATTTATGACACTGATCAAAAAAAATCTTTTTACATTATTAAACAACTGTTTTTGAGTTTTACTCAATTGTATGCAATCACTGCGCACTTGTTTACCCTTTTATAACAAAAAGACGATAATGTTAATTTCATGCAAGTTGATATTTAAAGGATTCAACTTACACCATAGAAAATGTTCAATCTGAGGTTTATTTTTTATAATGTTGCACATCACAACAATCATTGTTTTACCTCTTTATTTATTTTATTTCGTCTGACTTGACGTTTCCTCTTCTTTTCGTTTGTGTGGGGTTGTTTAGACTTATGTATTCGAACAAAGGAAGCCATTGTCGGGCCTTTTGGGTTGCCTCTGTGACTTCTTGCCAGCCTTTAACTTCAGTGTACCCTGTTTCGAATCCTGGATAATTTGATTGAAGATTGCAATAGTATTGAGATTTTTTTGCAAAAACTTGCAGGGGTGAGACATTTCAGACTGAATTCAGACTTTCTTGACTGCCTAGTGAAAACAATTTGCCATTTTTTTTTCAGATGAAGAAAGTATGCTCTTTGAGCTACTTTTCTATTGCTAAAAGCTACTTAAATTCTGCAACTCCGAGGGTTACCACAAACCGGTTGAAATGTCACAACTCCTAAAATATGGATCCTATTTTCAGACTTTTTTTGTGTTCAGCAACGACTCTCACCCCTGCTTTGAAATCAAATTGGAGAAAGCATCAATAGAACTTGGGAACTATACAAGCATTGAATGGGACCATTTATTGATTCTCACGAGTTTTACAGAAGCGCATTCAGGCTGTGACGTCACCACTGAATTCTTTGCATTGCTGCTCATTCATCAATTCCAACGCTGCATAGAAAGATGAAACCAGTCAACACATAGAAAAAGGATAAGCTACTGTCCCTTATTCACACTCATTTTTTTCTTTAAATGTGGCTCATTCCCTCTTTGATTAATCACAGGGGGTAACCTGTTAAAAATCAAAAGGTTGTCACCTGTTGAAGGTAAATCAGAGCTTTTTTTTGTGATAATGTGGAAGAAGCTATTATATTGGATTGATGGTTTATCTTGGCGTGGGGCACTTGTCCTCTTATAATGCATTGCCATTCATGGCGTATTCCCAGAATTAAACTGATCAAGGGTTTAACTTTCAAACTGTGCATGTTTTCCGCTATTAAGGGTCCAATAGCGTGACGAGCCGATCATCAGGAATCAAGGAATGTATGCAGCTACTGAAGTTGAATGGAAGTTTGCCCCTGACAACACACTGAATAGTTTGGGTACCCAAATAACAGGCTTTGTGTGCATTTGCAGCCTGTCGTATTGAGGAAACTCAGGCAAGATATAATGAAGTCAGCTCACTCCTGTATGAGCTGAATCAGTGAATATCTAAGAATCAATGAGTCTGCCACGGATGAAGATCCATGTGTGTTGTTGTGTCTAAGCGATCTAAGGAGAAGTCCTGGTGACTGAATCATCAGAGAGTGGTTTTAATTTCCAGTCATTACACTTGTGTTCATGGGCAAAGCACTGGTTCTCTTATCCCGGGTGTATAAATTAGAACCTGAGAGGGCTGAGACAGTATAATGTTGGATTAACCCTGTAGAGCTAATTTAAGCAGCTTAGAGGTTTTATGCTCTTCAGGGAGTTGAAGAAGCTTGACGGGATAAAAACTTGAGCGTAGGCACTTAACCATAAATGTTTCATAAAAAGTTGTGAAGGTAGTGCATTCTGCTCTACCAACCGTGTGTGGGAGGTTGCTTTGTTATACCTCTATGCTGCAAAAAAGCGGCTATGCAAAACGGAGCTCCCACATATGACATAACACGAGTGATGACGTAACAGGGCTTTTTGCGTATCTTTCTGAAAAGTATCGGAGAAGGGTATTTAAAACAAAGGTTTTTTACACAATTCAAATATGTTTAATCTCATTTGAACTAAATTTCCTTATTGCCTAAAAACATTTTAAACTGAAATTCAGCAAAGATCATTTTTTGCCATTTTTGTTCAAGTAGGTCTTTAATGGGTGAAGGAAACATAATCCGACACTTCAACTAGTCTCGATGTTAGAACGTTCTGGAGCCAGATTGGCACAATCGATTCCCACCTGCACAGACATGATAGATGATAGGGAGTTGTTGGTGGTTATGACTCATAATACATCATCTAATTACTGCTAATTGATACACTCAATTAACCCACAACGGAATCTTCTGCGGGGGGCTGTGCCATGACAAATTGAAACGGTGTTATGTATTTTCCGAGTACGTGTATACATTGAAGGAGATATTTGATGGGAAATTTTTGACTTTTGATCACGCACTCGACATCTGTGATTTATGTGTAATGGTAATGGAGTCGGTACTATCATGTATGACCTGTGTTTACAGTTTCACCATAATGGGTTACAAATGGCTCTCAGCTAAACAATAACAGCAATGATTCAAACTGTATGGGATATCTCAGGTACAAGGGATGGTTTTCTTGCTTAAGTAATTAAGAGGACTGAGGTAGTGGACATGTATGAAGCTTTAGAACAAAGTATCGTTGGGGGAGAAATCTTGCTCTGGGAAGTACCGGGGTTGGGTATGCTTGTTATGTAGTAGAGTGTCACTGTTTTGAACAGTGTGCTCTGCTCGTCTTCAGTAGAAAAATGCTTGTGTTAACTGTTGACATAATATGCAGTTCTTATTTAGCGCTGTATCAGGCCCAATGATGTCTCAATGGGATCATTGTTTTTTTCTGCAAGGTTTGTGGAGCTATGTTCGAAAAGTAAGATCCGTTTATGGGCATGGCAGCATGTTATGGTTTACAAGATGCTGTTGCGCACACTGCAGCCAACCATACCAGAAAACACCGGGGCAAACCCATTCTCTCAGCGACAAGTGTAACTGGGTACAGCATTATGAACTAAAGGACCACGTAGAGAATTCCAACTTAAAAATAACTTTGTGTTTCAGTACCCCCAAAAAAAGTTCCCCCCATAAAGCAGACATTGCTGAATGAGAAAAGTTAGCGTGAACCAATTTGCTGTGATATATCTTGCTACCCCCTTAGCATGTCTTGAAGGATTTCCACCTGAATGGCTGCTGCCTGTTGGAGACATTGCATCTTCCTTGCCCTGCCACTCGTTCCATTCAGCCAATTTCCTCTAGATGCAACTACAACATGGTTTAAATCAAAGCAGGGTCCGACACAGTTAACTGCTGTGAAATCTAGTGGTTTCACAGGGAAAGACACAATATCCTGCCAATTTAAAGACATTAAAGGTAAAAAGAAATGTTACAAACGGTGTGATACATCCAGCTCAGTGTGGTACTTACTGGTTCAGAGGGACACGCATGCTCACCATGCACACCACGTGAGATGGTTGACATTTAATGGCAACAGTGCCAAGATTAACCTGAGAGGACTGAAAGATGCGGTCCGCCATGTACAGAAACTTGGGTACCAGGTGTAGCACAGTAGATCCGGGCCAATTTTCTTGACGTTGCTTAATTACCTTATCATTTTAGACTGCAAGCACAGGTTTCTGTGGGCTGTAAGCACATAATTTTGTGGTGAACAGCGCAATGAAAATATATGGGCCTATTATAAGTAGGTCTAATGGCACTCCCCTTGTCTTTCAACTCTGTGGGTCCTGGTTCCAATCTCGCCCTGAACTTTACAGTGTTTATAGCAACACATGTAGATATGATTTTCAGTTTCTTTAAGTCCAGTTCATACTTCCTGCGAAGGCGAATGGGAAGTGAATTTTGGTGACGACGCAATAATCGGTACTCGCTGTTTTTCCAATTTTTACGCAAGAAAATTTGCTTTGTTTGAAGCATTTGCAGGAAGTATGAACAGGGCTCTAGTCTTTCCTTAGCAGTCTAAAACTGAACCTACAGTTCCTTCTCTTCTTAAGAATCCAATGGTCACTTTTTGGGGGTTCCTTGCTTTCATTACCAGTAAGATAATAAATGATATTGCAAATGACGTCACAATCTCAAACAGCGCCCTCACAGAGGACATTGGCTGAGAGTTGTACACGCGCTTGAGTTTTTGTTTTGTTACTTTTACACCAGCGACAGGGGTTAGATGCAAGTGGTCGACACAAAATCCATGAATCCCAATTTATGTCCTTCACACCATAGTGAATGGGAAGCCAATTTGGCCGCTAGCCACAATCCCTCTGTGCTTTCTCCCCATTGTGACACAAGGAAATCTGCAACACTTTGCAGTTTGTGTGAAGTACATAGCTGTACATGTGTGTACATGTGTGAACCAAGCTAAAACTGTGCCACTTTTTCGTTTTCTCTGTTAGTCAGTTCAATAAAACTATCTGACCAGCTTAAAAAACTGTTGAACTGTCTTTGATGGTGGTGAAACCCAGGGCAGATTTACTTTAACTTTCTAGTGATGGAGGAATTTGCATCTTAAATGATGTCTTTATTTATTAAACAATGACTTTGAATTGTTTAATTTTGTTTTGTTTTAAAGGGAGTAAGTGCAAAAAACAGTGTTAGTTAAACTTAAGATCATACTTTGATAATGACACAGAATTTGTTTAATTTTTTTTTCTATCTGAAAGCCTCCTTGTTATAAAGATGGTAATGGTTGTAAGCTTCCTGTGAAATGATGTCCTCTGAAATGCCCCACCCCCTTCCCCCGTTGATTAAAAATCAACAAAAGTATGTCAACAAATGTCAATCTCTTTGGGAGTTTGAAATTTCCATGGTGTCTGTTTGTGAATGCTGCAGCCAGGGATGTGGTTGGTACCTGCTGTCATAACACGGATGGATTTGGTGTTCGTGATGCCAGTATTTTGCTGTTCTCTCAATAAGTAGACACTGTATTCAGTTGAAACTTTCACAGGGGACTTTTATTTATCATTCTCGATAATGTTGTCTCTAAAATGGCATGACGTTGACAGAAGCCAATCTATGACCCTACTTTTAAACAGGATTTGATCCTTTCCTTTCTATCTTTGAGTCCGGTCGACCTTCATGCTGAGAGTTCATAATATGATTTGCAAGAGCTATGCATAAATATATGAAATAGGCCTACATGTAGGTCAGCTCAGATCTGTCACCAAATAAATGTACTTCAAGATATTTTGTCACGCAAGACTTAGTATAATTGGGTTGGGAGCACTATGCACGAACGCCCTTGGCTCTGCCCAGACTTTGTGTCTCTTAAGCTTACCCTTGTAAAAAAAATGAGAGAATTTGTATTTTTATTTGTGGCGAGTGTTTGCAGTTTGGTACTCTTAGACCGTGCAAGTCTTGTGCATATTCAAACATTTTTGGGACCACTTTGGTCCCATGTGCATTGCTTTAATACATAAAGGAAACAAACGCGTGCTCTTACTGAGCCTTGATCTTCCAATATGCTCAAAACTTTTACAGTCTATTGAGATGCACCAAGCTGAGGCAAAAATTGGTGCGCCGAATTAATTATGATCATTTGTAAACCCAATCTTTTTTAAATACTGTTTTGTTAGTTAGTTTTGTGTTGTTGTTGTTTTGGGGGGTTTTTTTTGGGGGGGAGGTCATGTAATTAGTAAATTGTGTATGATAAGTTATCAAAACCAGGGTATCCATCAGTGCTTTAACTTTTGAGGAGGCTCGATAAATTTTGGCTTTAAAGTTGGCCCTATTTGGCTTGGCAAATGGAGGGATGCTTTGTGAACATAGCCAGCGAGTCAGTGGGAGGGGGGCATTTTGGGTGGTTGTTATCTTCTGGGGGAAATAAGGAATTCCCAATGGCTGAACTGCCAAAATTGAAAAGATCTTGGTAGATTGAGATTCAAATTCCTCCAGTTTTGTCCCAACAAGTGGTGGACTCCTGGGTAAGGATTTTACTGTGAAGTTACATGAAGGTCAAGTGAAGTTTGTTTAAGTGTGGTGCACCCATTGGTTCACAGTTGAGTTCTGACAGAAATGGCAAAGAAAAACAACCAATCCTACTGTAAAAGCAGGAAACCATTGATAAACCTGAGTTGATTTCTGTCAGTGAGTTGAAGACACCCCAGACCCTGACCATGGGGGTCTGTGGAAGGTCTTCTCCCCCTCTGCCAAGTGTTCCTGTCTAGTCTAAGGGTAAAGCCCATAGGAAAACATGTTTGGTTAGAGACTACCGCTCTCTGGTAGATGATGGACATAAGAAGTGGGTGGATTTACTTGTCTGTAATCACAAGAAGAATGGAAAGAGCTGTATAAATGTACACAATGCACTTCCTTATCCACAGTATTAACTTCCTTTCCACAAATATTCCACACTGTTCCAATTCTTTACATTTTCTTAGAAACTTCAGCCCCCCCCCCCCCCTTCGTCAAAACAGCACATCTTTGCATTGCCTCGTGCACCCAGATCACTTGTTTATCGTTGAATACAAAGACAAATTAAATTTCCTGACACGGTTTAGGAAGCCTGATCATGTTGTTCAATTCTCAGGTACAAATCAAATCATCACGTTCAAAGTGGCAAAAAATATTGGAAAAGTATGTGCAACATGTATGTTGTTTTATGTGGTGAAAATTGTGACCAATCAAGATAAGAGAGTGCACTGCATGTGTCCATTGGGATAAGGGGTTGTGAAGGTGTTTTGGGGGTTTATTTTTTTCACAAAAGGTCGCGCGACCAGTTTATTCCCAGCCAGTGTTTGTAATGTCTCAAGTCCAGTGTCTGATGTTATCACACTGATCAGTAAGGAAGTTAGCGTGGCGAAGCCAACATGATGAGGCAGGTGTGTTGCGGGGTCGGAGCACGCCCAGTTCACCGGGGGCACCTTTGACATTTAAAAGTGTCCCCGTCTTTGAATTTTCAAATCCCTTGGACATTCTCCCGTGTAACCCATTTCCCACGGTCCATGAGCTTGCAACTTTCTGGTGCTTTTTCTAAAATTAAATTGGCCTCAGTACTCTCTCCCCCAACATTCCCCAAAAGACAACACAACTAAGTCAAGAAGCTCTTGGAATAGACTGGCTATTTTGTAAAGCGGACTAATTGGGGCTATTTGAGTGATCATACTGGGCAAACATGCACAGGGATCACAGGGGCTCTAGATAATAATGTTGATCATAGTATAAAATTCATAAAAATAATGAATAACACTGTTTTGTTGAGAAAAAAAAGAATTAGCTGTTGCAAACTGCTTACCAAACAACGAACCTATGGTATAAATGGTATGGTATAAATGGTATAATTGCAAAAAAACGTTAGTAACCTTGATGACTTTTTCGATCCTAGCAGTGTCTGTCTATCTTTTTTTAGAGATATTGACAAAATAGGGAGACATAGGGGGAGATAGCTCATTTGGTGGAGCCCTGGCCTGTCAATCCAGAGGCCGTTGGTTCAAATCTCGCTCTATTCAACTTTTCTCCATTCCAAATTGTTATTAAGTTATAAGGATTATGAAGAGATTCTTGGATTGAAATATGTATTTTGTGCATCATTAACATTTGTAATATACTTTTACATAATACATAAGTAAAGTCCTCCTTTCAAAGATAACCCAATCTTGGAAAAGAAACTGCTAAACATATAGTTCTGTGTTGGGAAAGAAGACCCAACTTCCAAACTACTATCATGCTTATCCCGGTCATGGGTTGTAATGTTCTTAAATAACTGTATTCAAGGGCATCTAAATTCAAAAAGCTGCCATGCAGCATGAAGTATTGCTCTACACTTAATGATAGGGAACTGATCACTAATGAATTTGTATGACACCTCTTCAAGCATAGCTCTATGCTTCAAGTAAGCTGCTTCTTTTATCTGGGTGAGCTTGGTATGCAAAACCAGTCATCAACTCTCATTACAGCTGGAAGGGGGCCTTCGTGTTTTGATTTTGTAAATGATCAAACTTAAAATTAACCGGTAACCGAGGGTGGAACCTCATATCTTGTTTCAACCCAAAGTTGTATACCAACTCTCATTACAACTGGAAGGGGCCAGGCATTATTTCCTTCCGGTTTAATTTTGTAAATGACCAGACTGCAAAGTTAAGCTGTAACTGAGAAAGGAAGTCATGCCTTAGGGTCTTCCCAATGTACAATGTGGTCACACAACAATCAACCCAATGTTAATGCATGTGTTAATTTTGCAACCTTGCACCCTAGCATTGTTTGGAATGGGAGATACATGATGGATGCAAAGTGGAGGAGCAATTCTTAAATGCCTTGGCTGTCTTTGCTTCCAAGCCTCTAGTGCTGTTCTACTTTATATTTTACATTCAGTTAACTATATGTACTTGAAAACGACAACAGAATTGTAACTTCCCTTTAAGACTGTAACGGTGAGCAAATTTGGTGGTATAAATCAGCTGAATTGGACAGGTTGGTACTCTGAAGGGCAGTTCAGTCAGTTAGTTGGATGAAAGTAAAGAAAGGGCGGTAACGTTCATGTCAGTAGGCACGAGATTCTTCCTGTTTTAGTAAACTTATCTCCAATGTTGTTACCCTCAGAAAAATTACATCAATTATGTCCAACCTGAGAGTCTATTAAAGCTTATGTACATGTAGGTCAATCTTTCCCAAGAACCAAACATCATTCCTGTGTCAGAAGGTTAATTGGAGAAGTACTGTCCCACCCTACACCAATATACTTGTACCCCTCCCACCCAACTTCCTCAGTGATCCCAAATAGGTGAGGAGACCCACACGCGCCTCTGGGTGTAGATTACTGCGCATCGTTGAGGGCGTTTATCAATTGTTCCAAATTCGTGTGTGGTGTACGTGCAGCTTTCCACGTGCAACATCCACGCAATCGCCCTTAGCTGTAGATCGGCTTCCTTAAACGTCACCATTTCCAGTTTTGAGATTTCTAAATTCTGTTGATCACCCATGCCCTCATAAAATTAAACATTTCTGGAACAGAACTGGAGCACCGTAATAGGCTCCGCATGTTGTTTTTCATCTTTTTCCCCCAGCATTTTTCATGGATATTACCCTCCTGGGGGTCCCAGGTCTGTGCTGCTAGCATTACAGTTGACCTACTTTCTTCAAAATAAGGCTGAAAAGAAGACCTTTTTCTTGTTAGTTTCTGGAAAATAACAGATAGGCCTATAACAGCGCTTTTCTTATAATTATTACCAAAGACATTGACAAAATAGGGAGACGGCCAACATCAGGGCCAGATCGCTCAGTTGGTTGAGTGCATGCATGTTAATCCGTAGGTCATAGGTTCAAGTCTCTCTCTAGTCAATTTTTCTTTTTTCAGCCCCAATTCTTGAAAAACTTTTCCAGTCAAGTTTCCTGTGTGGTTACCGATGAAACTCTGCCACAGAATTGTTCAACTGTAATTTCAGGTGCTCTTTTTACATCATTGTTTTTTTCATAATACTTATTTCATCTCCATGTTGTAGTTTTCAATAAACACACCATCCAAGCAACCTGTTAATAATGGTCGTGTAAAGAATTGCGTTTTTAATGAAAATAAACATGCACTAGTAACAGGAAAAGTATTATTTTTATTTTGATGCGAACGGATTAGTACTTTGTTTGCCCTGTATTCTGGTTCACTTTACATTTTGTGTCGTTTTGGTTGAGTAAAATAGTAATAGTGTTTATTAAGATCTAGAGGATAGGAGTGAATTGACTCTTAAAAAATCCAAGGGGTTTATCATCCATAAAAATGAATAGTGTATCCACATTTAAGGTCTTAAAAAAAAAGCATTACAAAGTATGAAATTGTCAAGCGTTAAAAAAACGGGATGAAACATGTAATGAATTTCCTATTAGCTCAAAGAAAACCAAATAACCATGCGTGTAAAAAGTAACAAAATGTGAGCAGTTATAGCTGTTTCTCCACTGCTTTATTCACTTATTTCTGGTCTTAAATTTTAAAGTGTAGTAGTAAAAGGGTCTTAAAAAGCCATAAATTTGACTTTTTAAAGTGTGCGGATACACTGTTAATGTAAGTCATATTTCAAACTCGTTATCACAACCGAATTTGGCAACACTTTCATTTGCTCAATCTCACTGTCTGGGAAAGGGACTGAGACCGTGAGTGTCAGCTGCCTCAATAAAGCGCTGTATGTCTCACTGTACGTGCCGAAATGTTACTAGCATTCATTTATGTCAGTGTAATACTCGTTGACATCTGGCTCATTATGTGCTCTTTCAATGCCTATTAAGTGACTCATTAGCGTGACACATACATTTACACAACTCTTAAAGGTATGGTCAAACATTGTATTTTGTCAAAATATTAATGCCGATTCAGAATTACAGAGAAAGATACAATACAAGTCACATGTGAAAGTTTCGGCTGTACAGTTTCTACGTACTGAGAAAACGGCAACAAACTGTCACAACATTTTCACAAGAACATCAAATACATCCATGTTTAGCGAAGTGGCAGCGGGTACCAACCGCATCTCTGGCCACAGCATTCGCGATTGGACACCAACCCTTGGAAATCTGACAAACGATTCTGGTATGAATCGTTTTCTTGGACTCAAATGTTTTGGGTGAACCATTGCCCAAACCATATTACTTCGAAGAGCATCCTTTCCCCAAATAGTTTAACCTATCAACAGCTGCAGTGCTTGCTAAATAAGTTGTTATGGTCATTAAACTTTGGAGTTTTTACCAGTCTATGACCCTACCTCTAAGTGGAGGGTATACTTACTCCAAAAGTTCATGATCATAAAAACTTGCTTGGTAAATAGAAATGTCTGCTGATTATTTTACCTGCGTGGACATAACCGCTCCAGATTGTCGGCTATATCTCAAAAAATGTACTACCTTTTTAACAAATTTTGCTAGTATTATTGTATATATCTTCATTTATATAGGATTAAAACAATCGAACGGTTCCCAAAACCAAGGGTGTGTATACTTTGATTTTAATCAACCATCTCTAGATCTATGCAAACTACAGGTATTTAACGAATGATTCCCTTTATAGGGGCAACTGATAAACAGGTGCGCCCAGGTGCGCCCAAGAGCTTCATCCCAAGTGCTTCATAAAGTCACGTTAATGCCGACATTAAGCAAAGCTGCATTAAATCACGACCCAAGTTTCATGCCTCGACATTACTTTTGCTCTTGTGAGCGGCTCCCATTGGCCAAAACGGACCTGCGTTAATTTGAAAATCCGGTTACCGGCCAATCTCGCATGAGGTCACCAAGCAAATTGGCTACAAGCCAAACCGTAAGCTGATGGGCTTTAGTTTGGTGTACACTCCCTTGGGATTCCTGTGCATGAAGCTACCCTGGACCAACATGAAAATTCCAGTGTAGGACCTCGTCAGTAATCTTGAACAGTAGAAGTTGCGCATTAAAATGTAGGTTACAAAAGCAAAGTCTGCAAACCCAGTTTAAATTGTATAAAATGTACGTATGTCTGAAGGCTCATCTTACGGAATCTTTGTGTACATTGTGCATCATTGTTTTGGGGAGTGTTGTTACATTTTAATTCTTAATTTTCAATAAACACACCATAGAACTGTCCAGTGAAAAGTCCTTGAAATTAGGATTTTGTTAGGAATCTCTTGTAAGTTTATACACTGTAGAATTATAAACATGCTTTATAAGGAATATCAAAACAAGAACTGTGTTGTATCATCCTTCGGCTACAGAATAGGCTAACTACAAGCTTCTTCCAATTACTGCAATCTTGAAATGGCGACCGTATCTGAGTTGACGGCTACGGCTTCAGCTGTGACTGTTGCTAAATATGACATCCTTATAAGGACTTTCTATACTTCAAGGCATGATGACTTTGGAGATTAGCTGTAGCCATAGCCGTAGCCACCAGTTTGAATATGGCATAAGAACTCGTGTTTGTAAGCAATTTAGTCTGGTCACATTGACCATGTTGAATATAAACATGTACTACTTGAATGCAGGTACATGTCGAATGTATGATTTTGTTCCTGGTTTCAGAAGTTTTCATTGACTTCCTTTATAGCCTTCAGATGTTCTTTTGATGAAGGTGAAATTGCAATCACAGAGATGGAATATCAAACCTGTAGATTTCTATAAGTGGTGATGTAACGAGTCTATAAACATCTCAGAATATGACATCCTATTTCTTGAGTGAGCTTCATCTCCGAAACCAAGAGACTATCGGCAAGATTGTGAGGGCTGGAATTTCATGGTTGATGGCATTGACATTTTCATTTTGCGAAGGGCACTCCATTGGAAAATCTATAGGATTTTGAAGGGGCACCAAGGCCATGGGGGATGATGGCCTCCATGTAATTCTAGGCCTGGATTGTTATCTAATTTTCAGGACTTTTTGTTTCTGTATAGTCTCATGTCTAATACAGGGAAACTAGACACCAATGTCTAAACTGAGCAGTACTTTCCTAGTTTTCAGTCAGGCTTACTCTGTTATTCAGCAATGCTGTAAATTTCTGTTTTGGGCTGAAACAAATCTTGTGTAAAAACCCCACACATTTTCAAATGCTAATCTGATTAAAACGTGAAATGAATCACTTCTAAAGGAAGACTGGGACTGGTTGGAAAGGGATATAACTTCACCCCCTCACCTCCCCTTCCCTAGTCCAGACAGAATCATTTATTACACAAGCTCATCCAAAAACACCTAAAACACCTCACACTTAAACGATTCCAGCTGATACTCGTAATATCTTAGTGTATCTAGGGGAAATCAGTTTGTTTCACTCCTCCCCCCCCCCTTTAAGCTGTGCAGCAAGAACTCATTTTAAAGGGGGTTTGTATGTCGAAGACCCCACAGTGATGGGTCAAGCCTGCGGGCATTCACTCGGCCTACTTTAGTTCTGTGGCTATATCCTACTGTTTTCTACCATTTGGGAAGTTATAAGTTAATTGTTTACCACATTGTTGGCAGTCCCCGACCTTTGAATAAAGTAGTGTACATTTTGTCAAGCTGTCATGCTTGAGAAGGGTGGTTAATTAATTCACAAGCCTTCCTTATGTTACTGCGAGTGCAGGGACAAATTGGCTTGTTGACAAACAGTGCCTCCTGGTTTTGAAACAGGTTACTAACATACAAACACCAACTTGAATATCTGAGGTTTGAGAGATCAAAAGAGTGTATTAGAGATCAGAAGAGAAAATATAACAGCATGGAAGCAAGAAGGACCATCTATGTCCAAATATATATTATATTTATCAATGAATAAACCAGAAGGGCAACTGACTGTGTAAAATTGTAATTCAATTTTGAGGTGAACAATGACAAATTGACCAGAGCAGAATTAGAACCTGGGACCTCTGAATTAACAGGCCATCCTTTTCTATTTGTAAAGCTGTTTCATTGTGGCACATGTAAATGTGTAGTGAGTTCGTATTGTGCAGTTTTAAGGTAAACAGGGCCATGATTAATCAGCTAGACAAGAGGGGGGGTGGGAAGTGCTGTTTGCCACAATTCTTGTGATTTATGTTTCTGCTCACTTGAAGTTACAATGACTGTAGTATACCCCATCTTGTGACCCGGCATCCTTAACCAGTACAACTGTTTTAGATATACTGTGTCAAACTATCACTGAGAAGTCATTTTGCCGTACTTCAAATGACGATTGATATTCCATTTTCTTTATTAGTAAAGGTAAGATCATTGGTAAATACTCCAAAAACTAATGACCATATAAACTTACTTGGTGATGAGAAGCACTGCAGCTGTTGATACAATTTTTGGTGGATTCCCTTCGAAGTACTTTGGTTTGGACAATTTTTCACTCAACAGAATTTGAATAATGAGAAATGATTCACGCATAAATCGTTTCTCAGATTTCTGAGGGCTGGTGTCCGCTTGCAAATGCTGTAGCTAGAGATGCAGTTGGTACCCGCTTGTCACCTCACTAATTGGGATGGGTTTGACATTCTTGCGAAAATACTGTGACAGCGTTTTGCTATATTTGTCAGCAAGTACGCACTATATTCAACTGAAACTTTGACATGTGACTTTTATTGTATCTTTCTTTATAATTATAACTGTACCTATAAATCAGCAGAACGTTGACAAAAACCTTTAAGTCACTCTGAATGAAACCAGAAAAAGAGAGAATAAATGGTCTTTTGAGATCAACCACAAACACCTAACGAAAATCTGCCAGTAATAACACAATATTTGAAATGCGCTGATCTCTGTTATGGCATAGAGAATGGTATATGGTAACTGGACTAATTGTTTATCATATCATAGGAACGAAAGTAACAAGGAGTTCCAAAGTTCCTCGAAGAGTTTTAGGAGAACAGTTAACAAATCTCCTTACATATCAGCTTGAAAATGAGAAATAAACTAGTTTATTGGACACAAACAACCCTGGAATATTTCTTCTTGAAAGAAGTGATGTTTCTGAGAAGTACCAGAGGTGAGATGAGTTGATGTTCTGAGGCGGGTGTGCTCTGTTTGTCTTCAGGAGAATTCAACATCTTCCTGAAGATGAACAGAGAGCACTGTTCCACCATCCACACTCTGGTTCTTGTCAAAACCACAGCAATTCTCTCAAGGAGAAATGATCGCATGTTTGTCTCAAGGAAACTAGATTTCTGATTTTCAACACCATGTGATGCTTCAAAATCTTACTCGGCTTGAAAAACATCAATGTTTAGTTCAAAATCGTGATTCATCCAGTGTGTTGGTAACATCATACCCCTACACTGTTCATCACCGGAAATCATGCAACATTTAGAGTCCAGGGCACACCTGCACGGACCCGTCCCTGGATGTGATGGGGTTGTCATCTGGTTACCTCTGTAAGGATTCCATCCATCCCAGTAGTCTTAGAGACTATACATTACACACAGGTGTTGTCTGGATTGAATCAGAGCTTAATGCAGGGCTGTGTTGACAGAGCAACATAGCCCATGTGTGTCCCCTGTGTAAGTGGAATGTTGCTTCACCTTGCTGGACAATTTACTCATGTTATGAGTCAGCCTCTATTGGAGAAAGTGATTACATTCCCCATAGTGTAATTTGCCTCAGTACAGGTTGACCTCTACGTACAGCTGGATCTTCCAACTACAAAGTCAGACGCCCTCTCACAATGTGTGTTTAGGTGGCAGTAGATACTGCCACTTAAAGAAATGAAACAATTTGCTTGTGTAAATCGGAGACAGATGTCTCGTTTGATTTGATTTTGATTTTTTTTTTTTTTCATCAAATAATTACCATGGAATTCTGGAATTTTTTGGTTTGGCCTTTGACATTCCTCCAAGGTTTTTATTTTTCAGTACTGCATGAGGTCACAGTATGCATGGACTCTACAAAATGTGAACTTTATATTATTGTATTGCATGTTTGGGGACAGCTGTTGTAATGTAATGAGACATGTAGGGCATATACCTGTGCATACATGTAGGTACTCTTTCGTTGGCAACACAAAAACTGTTTACTTATTTATGATATTTTAGGAACAAAAGTGGCACATCATCACAAGGCCCTGAAAGGGCTATGGTGGAGGTAGAGGGGTAACTTTTTAAAATACAATCTCTGAGGGTGGAAAGAAGAGGGACGAGAAAGAGCTAGAAAATGTATACAGTGCTCACACATTGGTGCACAGAATCCTGGGCCTTTTCCTAAACCTGGGCTTGAGCTCCGGCTCCGTCCTGGGCTCATCATCAACTTGTGGACAGTGCACATTTTCACGTTGTTTCTAACATCAAACAGGGCCCGAAGCAGGAGACAGAGCCTAAGCTGAGGTTTGGAAAAAAGCCCCAGACCTGGCACACTTGATGGTCTAGTGGTTAGACATCTGTCAGAAATACGGGGGTCTTGGGTTCGAAGCCTAACTGAGTAGCCTGTGGATTTGTTATCTTTATCCCTGATGTGATTGTAAAACACAATTTAATCGGTAACCATCGATTATGCATTTGGGACTTTTTTGTTGTTGTACTGTTTGTTTGAAAGGCAGACAGAAAATAATTGCCCAAATAAAGTTTGTGTGAAAGTCATCATCATGGCCCGTCCCGACAATGGAGACAGCAACTCTCACAGTCATGGATGAAGTAGAGCAACAGCAGAATGGTTGTTGGCAGTTGACTCCCAGGTTGTATTCGGAAGTATTCAGAGTATTCGGTATTCATTAGTGCTTGGGAAGAAACTGGATGAGTACTGAGTGCATGTGCATTGCAAGGTGCTGTCACTGTACATGCATGTGGACAAATAAAACCAGCTGAATATCATAATGGGAGTCTTATTTCAGGATTGAGGGACTAGTTACTGGTTCAGGTTTAGCTAAGAAAAGAGCTAGGGTTCTGCCTTATGCCTATTCTTCATCATTGTGAGGATAGCCAATGGCAAAGGTATTGGGACCCTAGCCCATCAGTAGAGGTTTGTTACTATATGACACTAGTGCTTCACTCGCTGATGGAGGGCACTATAATTTTGATGATTTACTCGGAGGAAGGGCAGTTGATGAAGGAGTGGAGTTTATGTGTTTATGAATGAATAGTTCCTGCAGTGGCTGTGGGTGATTTACAGCAAGACTACAGTAGATGTAGAGTTAGTGGTATGGCCTGAGCCTCCATCCAGTATTCTAGACATGTACTTGGGACCTTACCCATCCCTCTCCCATGGTGATGACATACATGTATATTGAGACTCTCATCTGTCCATTATTTCTATTGTCACCCTCTGTTAGTCCCTTCCCTGTTTTCACTCATGCAGACCACAAGTGTTGTGTGAGTAAACTTGGGGAACTTTGGGCAGGGGGTGTGGTCTTCCTGGTTTCTAGCCAGTGCCACGCCTTGCTTGACACACCGACTTGTAGGAGTCCACCTCCTTCCGTCAAGAAGAGCGCTCAAGTCTCAGTATAAAATCAGTGACTAAAATTATAATGTGGTTCAAGATTTGTGCTCACTTGAAGAAAAAAACCATGATTCTGATGTAAATTTATGTAGCAGAAAAATGTAAAAATGGAAATTGAAAAATAGTTTAAGCTGTTGCAAACTGCTTACCGACCAAGAAGACCTATGGTATAAATGATTTTTTGTTACACCAACTGTTTATGTTTGTGGTGTTGTCATTTAGCCTTCGAGAAAGACCCTGCTTGGGTCGAAGCGTCAGGCCACTAACTATGTTTTTTGCATGGCAATTGATGTAAATGACTGCAGATCACAATTGAAACGTTTGTTCCAGGGAATTATTGATTCCGCGGAGGGGGAAGAGAGGGTGGGGTGCGAGGAGGGTCAAGATAGACAAACACAATTGTTCTTTCATCATCATCATGTTTAGATACATTTTTGTTCTGGCCATCTTGATCCACCTTCAACTAACATGCCCAGTAAATCAACAAACGTTGTGTGTAACCATTGTTTCTCCCATTGTTTATCTACCTGCCCCACTGTAGCCTATTAGTGAACGTGAAATGTAAGTTCCAACACCAACAAGACTTGTACCGTACTCTGTATAGGATTCAAACTGGCTGCTTGTCACTGGGCAAGCTCAGTGGTCTAGTGGTGAGACACCTGCTCTAGAATGGCAGGTGTCTTGGGTTTGAATCTCTCCTGAGTAGTAACTCTATAGATTTCCTCTTTCTGCTGGACTCTCGTGTATACAAGTGCTTA
>CM021526.1:27388596-27402882 GCA_010994315.2 Pisaster ochraceus | reverse complement strand
CAACAACAACAACAACACTAAAGTCTACATGTTTGCCGTCAGAGGGGGGTAACTATTTAGTGAAACTCATCAAAATTGAAGGGTTATGGGGGGTGTTTAGAGGGTTTTTCTTCTATACTGAGTAACTGATTCTCGAGGCATGTACTTAAATTAACATGGAGTACCTCAGTTAACATTGATTGAACTTACAATCAGATCTCACGTCAACCTCAACGGCTGACTGTACCATTCAGCCCCCAGTTCCCCCATCACCAAAAGGTGGCCCACCAGAAATATTCAAAGTAATAAACCATAAGGAAATTAACAAAGTGTGAAACTTTATTAATAAAACTGTGATCTAGTTTGGTAACGTAGGAGTTTCTTCACACGTAGGAGAGATTGAGATAGTGTTACTGGCCAAAGAAATTGTTTTGGAATGAAATCCAATGTTTGTAAGTGCCAGAAGTGGTTCAGGTTACATTTCCACATGCTCGTAGGATCTCTATTTTTGTATCCCACTTAGTAACAAAATCTGAATGGGATTTCTAAATTTACAGTTGATAACCGCAGTTTATCCTCACGACAGACCATTCCAATAATAAACCCAAATTATGGAATAAGTCTTCGTTGGAATCCGCTGGGAATCTCCGCGGAGAATGTCAGAGCTAAATCCTGGCTCGGCTCCGTTGTTTTCACAACCTTTTGCTACCGTTTTGATTCTAACAGTCCGGTTTCATTGATTCTTATCCCAGCCAAGCGTAGCCGGGTGTTGAATGAAGTACTTAGCTGTTTACCTGGTGAGCCTTGCAATTGGAGCACTGGTGACCGCAATGGGATTGGATAGTCTGGAACATATTACAACTCTTTCAGAATATTATTGTCCGTTTAAAAAAAAAGTGGTTATGATTGAACCCCAAAAAAGTCAGTCTCAAAGTTGACTGATTTTAAAGTTCATGCCACTAGGCTTACCAATCCTCCAGAGAAATGTTTCCATCTGAGATATTGTCAGAGTTGAGGAAATAGTATATCACTGCCATTTATTTGGAGTGCCTGTGCCCAAAAATAAGATTGATTATAAACGTGTATAAAAGTCCCTGAAAGGATGGGGGGTTTGCGCTGAAACAAAACCACCTGCTTCAATTAAGTTGGTTCTAATGAAAATATAAGTGTCTGGGCATTAATTTACCCTTCCCCAAAACAATGATGTACTTTCTGACAGTTTTCACATTAAAAAAAAATTGGATCTGTTAGTATACAGCTTTAGAAAGGATTGGGAAAAGACAAACGCCTACTTTTGTTTATACTTTTTTTCACTGAGACCGATTATTCTCAGAATTATTTTTATCTAATGTACTGACTTCTGGATTCTTCTGGAAAAAAGTTCTAAAAACCAGTTTTTATTTTGTTTCTTTGAGAAAATGTAATAGTAGAAGGTCCTGATGTATTGCCAAATCAAAGGACCCGTTATGCCCCCAACACGTGGGGTATGTTGTTTTGGTGTAAGTTGTTCCCTCCAGTCATAGGTTTCCCCACTTGATGTATGATCATATCTAAGTGATGGATTTCTTCCAACATGCTTGTCATGAATTGTCTTTTGGCGGAAGTTATTGTGACCTCTCCCTTAAGAATGAGATCAAAGTTTTAATACCCAAACAAAATGGAATGTGTGACTGCCGCAAGCTTCTAAAGTGTGATTAATTCCTTGATCTGCAAAAAAACAAATCGGTACATCACTTTTTAAAACAGGTTAACGAAAGACTTTCCCTTCAAAACTTTTCATTATCTACAAAAGTACAATTCCGATTGAGTTGAATCTTGGTATACACATAAACAGGGACATTTCATAGATGATGTCATGATGACGTATCATGTACCTTTTTACGTCACATACACATTTTAAAGTTGTATATCGACAAAAGTATAAGTCTGATTTAGTTTAATCTTGGTGTGCTGTCGACAGGCATGAGTTGTAAGTCAAAATTGAAATCAGCATTTGTTTTTAGTCTGATTTTTTGCTGAATTTAAATAAAAGTCGAAAAAGCCCAGTGTTCTGTTTATCAAACTGACGCACGACATCTAGTTAGGCCTATCCATTGTTTGCGTTGAGTGCACACATTTCAGCACAATGTTTTAACCTGGTTACTTAGCAGGCACCTAGTGCCTTTGAAATTCTCCCACTGGGATAGGAATGGCAAAAACATCCAGAGGGTAATTGAAACATCCCCCCAAAAATTCCTTAAAATATATTGTATTTAAAAGTAATTGACAGGCATTATCAGGGCTCAAAATTAACACTGGACCACAGGCCTGAGGCCTGTGATTTTAGCCTGGGGCCAGTAAACACACAATGGCACAAGCTGGGTGGTCTTGTGTTTTTCAATTGAATACATTTCCTCTTTGTGTAATATCTCTGTGGAAAAATGTGGACTGTGAATCTGTGATAATTATCTTTCAATTTCTTTCACCGGTATCGAAGTACAATTACACATACAGACATAAACACAAATGAGATAGATCTTCTCTCACTCGTTCAACCCATTTCGATTCTGCATGGTCTAGTATGAGTCAATTCTGGTCTAGTAAAAACTTCAAGCTAGAAGCCCTGCAGTCTTGTGGATTTTTCCCCAAAATTCGAACTCTGATTATTCAAGTGCACCTTCTTGCAGTTCCGTTATTGTTTTTATGTAACTGTTTGTTTATTTATTTCTCCCCCCTCCCCCCATTTGACCTACTGGTTTGGAGCACCCGGTATGCCTCTTAATACATTTGTGTAGGCAGGTCATTAATAACATGTAGACAGCTGAGTGATCAAGCTTAATTTATATCCAGTCACAGGAAGCAATTAACCCTTCATTAAACCTACTCACTGTAATGTGGTACCCATAATTTGTTTATGGTTGGCATTCACTCTGACACTGACAAAGCCAGTGGCAATTATCACAGGGGCGTAACAAATTCACAATTTATTTTGACAAAAACAGGTGGGTAGTGTTAAAGGTAGGGTAGTAGATTGTTTTTGTTGATGTAATACTGATTTAATGGCAACATTTTCAAATAAAGATACAATGAAAGTCATGTGTTTCAGCTGAATACAGTGTCTACTTGTGGAAAAAACAGGAAAAAAATGTCACAGTATTACCAAGAACATTAAATCCATTCATGTTTAGTGAGGTGACAGTGGGTACAAAATCGACTCTCTGGCCACAGACTTTGAGAACAGACGCCAACCCTCAGAAATCTGAGTCATGCATTCTCAGATTTATATGTTTTTATTGATTTCTAATTAACGGGGGCATTTCAGACGAAATAATTTCGCAGGAGGCATACTACCATTACCATTTTATAAAAAGTAAGCTGTCCGATAGAATTAGAAGTTGCACAATTTTGTTTGGGGGGGAGGGGGGGTCATTACCAAAGTATGACCCTACCTTTAAAGATTGCTCGATCTTTACCAGAGGTTCTCCTTGTCCAAATGACCACACATTTTATATTCAATATCCTAACTTGCCATAATTTTCTTGTTTGGCTAGAGAGGATGGGCGCACAGGGCCTGCACCTGTTGACCCAAGACTGTATACTGTTGTGATTAAACTGGCTGGATATAAAAACAACAATAATTTTTGGGGTTATTGTTTTCATTGTAAACAGGAACTGCCAAAAATCCTAGTGAACCACAGTGTACATGCTGTACTTTGTAGTCTGAACGCAGTGCAGGATTTGGGTTAATGGGCTGATCCAGACAATCATTTTCATGCATGACAGATAGTATTCTACAAAGTGTTTTTGGCTCTATTGTATTTTTTTCCGTTAGGGTGTGGGCATACTTTGTTGTCTTGAAAACCGTATCCTTTGATTTGCTAACCGAGAAATTACCTAAAGCTAACAATGCTGGGGCAAGTCTTAATAATTCATTGGCCATTTTGAGAAATTTAACTTCAAAGAGGTAATGTACCTCTTTGATGTCGCCGACACAATAAGCAATTTGCAAGTTAGATTTGATTGATGTATGCTACAAAGACTCTCTTAGTCTCAAGTGACCACTTAAATTTGATTTCCTGAGAGTGGAGATATATAGAGAATGTTGCCATATCACATGGTCCGTGACTGTGAACACCCTTACCCAGTTTTGTTATGAACATGCACAGCACAGTGGTACAGGCCTTACCCATCTGGAGAATGCTTCACAAAAGCTTGCCGCAAACCATGTGATGTAGCAACACTGTCTTTAGTCTGGGGAAATCTAACTTGAGTGTTCACATGTGACCAGCCAAGTAATTGTATAATCACGCTTTCAAAGTCTCACTTTGCAAAAGGATATACCGTATCCAAACGGCCGCCTATGATAGCTACGGCTCAACTGTTGCTGAGGGCATGGAGGTAGAAATCCCATGCTGAGGGTGTTGTCGAGAGCGTTCTATGACATGGGGATCTAGCCAGAGCTGTAATCGTAGCCTCCAGTTTGGTTCAGACCTGGCCTTAGTGCACCATGGCTCGATGAGGTTGATCTTAGTGTTGTAGATGTCCCACATGGTGATTTGTATTGTGTCACATTTTGCTTTTAGTAAATAAGATTGCTTCATTAGCTGAGACTAATTTTAATTCAAACAAACAAACAAAGTAGCAGGTGTGTATCCTCGTGTGAGTACTTGCCTTAAAGATCAAGTACTGGATTGGTGATTCTCAGGTCAATCTGAAAGCTCACTGATTCTAAAGTTCATACCAGTACAGATCCTCCAAAGAAATAGACCTATTTCCTTTTGAAATACTGTCAAAGTGCAGAAAACAACATAAAGGACAGAAGGTCAATAGCAGAATTTGTGTGCTAGGTGGCAGCCAGTGTTGTAGGTTTCGGTATTGAGACCCGGCCATTTGGGTGTTGAGACCGGCCTCAAGACCCAGTTTGTTGAGGTCTCAGCTGTTTTCAGGTCTCAATTTTATGACTCGGTCTCAGAGCAAAAGTCTTAAGGTTCCATGACGAGATCTTTCAAGACCTTAATTTTAAAATCAACCCCAGTAATCAGAAAATTACATGATAGTATTTACTGGAATTTGTTCAAATGTTCCCAGCGGTGGTTCAGCATTGAAAATCTGTCAAAATTCAAGAAAGTTGGCTTTAAAAGTTGTTTTATTGTTGACAGTACTAACATGTCCGAAGTCTTGGTCTTGAGCGGGATCTCCCTGTTTTGTTCTCGGTCTCGGACATTGAGGATTCGGTCTCGGTTTCAAAGGAGAGGTCACGGTCTTGGTCTTGATGGTGATGCCTCTGTCTTTGTCTTGGTCTCGGACATTAAGGGTACAGTCTCAGTCTCTGAGGGTTCGGTCTCGGTTTTGGTCTTGGTCGCGGACTCTGAGGTCTTGGTCTGGGAAGGGAGGGCTGTCTCAGACTTTGTGGTCTGGACTACAACGCTGGTGGCAGCCTAGATGCACCAGGTAAACTTGGACTGTGTAGCCAGTTTTGAGCATGCTCACGTCTAACAACAATATATCAGCCTGGTTAGTCTGCTGCCACCTGCATGTACAGCATAGTATTCCCTCAAGTCTCCCATTCATAATGAACACCTGCAGTCTCCCACCTCTCCCATTCATGCGCTGTCAAGGTGATGACTTGAGCTGTCATATTAGGAACCTAACTCCCTCTAAAAAGCTGTAAACATGCGTGTTTGTATCCTCCTACGTCTTACACGAGCCAGCCCACATGGTGTATTTTTAGAGCACCGTGCAGGCTACAGTAGCCCCATGGGTGGAGTGATTCCGACATTCGCCCTCCTCTTTGCATCCTGAAGGCAGTTGAAATCAGCCAGCACAGTGGGACCAGTAATGTGCATGACTTTCCTTCTTATACCCCATGGTGTTACTTGAAAGTGATAGGAGTATGATAATGGTAGGAGGGATTACTGCGAGAGAGGCTGGATTGTTTGGAGTCGCTGTCCAAGTTTCAAGATTAACACAATTTGAAATTGATTGTGGGTGCACGTTTTCTTCCCTCCTTAAAAAGACTTGCATCCGCTCTTGAGTGTTTACTTCCTCAGTTACACCGACCAGCCAAGCAGCCTCTACCATAAAAGAATACAAAAGATTATACCAATAATTAATAGAATTGAAGCTAATGTTTCATTTTTGTATGAAAAACACAAATGATATCAACACCTTGCATATGACATCACAAGCTCAATCACTGTGCACACTGAGGTCAAAGGAAGTCCTCCCATTGGTTGGTAGTTGTGTGCGTCATGTACACATGTGCAATTTGTTTCCATGGCTTGAACACAGCAATAACAGAATACATGCATACAAACTGTCAAATTTTGCTTAAAACTTTTACTTGTCCCCGTTTAACTTCATAAATTTTAGCCGCCTTTTTTTTACACTTTGGTTTTAAGTTTAAACTGAAGTTTTTATGAAGAAAAGTAGAAATACATAGAACAACTAATGACTTTCAAATGAATTTTTTGAGTCAATATCGTGAACTTTTTTCATGTCTAAAAAGTTTCATGTACACTTACATGACTTACGCCTCTTCTTTGTTCTACTTTGATAACTTTTTAACGCTGGTATTACTATTACAAATCTTCAAAGGGAAGATTGACTGTACTTAATTTTGTAGCATTTTACTTTGTGATAGTGCTTTATCTACGGGTGTCTCTCAGGTACACAGAGCTATTTTAAATTATGAAACCTATAGCACCTTCAGACAAAGGTTGACAAGGTAATGCTGCCAATTACCATGCAAGAAACACCAGGGCGAGCCAATTTCTCATGGCAAAAGTGTACCAGGTTCAATAACGTGCAAAAAACAACATACAAATCTGCTGCTTTATGTCCAATGTGAAGGCAGGGCTTGAGTTTAAGGGGAAAATTCACAAGACCGCTGAGCTTAGCTCAAAATTATTAATTGACCCAAAACTGTTGTTACGAGATCAAAAGCAAAATATTATTCAACACAAGACCACCGGACTTGTCCAATTTGCTAGGGGCATGTGGTCCAGTGTAAACAAAAAGTTAAATGTATTTGGTGTAGGTGGAAACATTTCTTTAGGTTATATTTGTTTTAATTTTTTTTTTTTTTAAATACTTCTCAAGAGATTTGTGATTAGTTGGTTGTTTATCAAAACTAAGGTGTACAACTATTTGTTTTTTCTGGATCATAACCAAAGACTGCCTTTCAATTAATTTTGCCTTCCACCTTTGTATATTTGCAGTTAGTGACGGCATCTTTGGATGGGAGGATTCGACTGTACAGTGACAGGTGATAATGGCCAAGGCACTATAACCAGGTTCATCAGGATAATAATGTAAGTCCAATCCTTGTCATGATTAGCTGGGATGATCAGGGTCCAACTTCATAAAGCCTTTAAGCCAGAAACTTGCTAAGCACAGAAAAACGTTGCTTGGCAGAAACAGGTTACCAGCCGACATTCCAACAAGTTAACATTGTTGCGACTGGTGCCCCACTCATTTTTGGCTTAGCTAGTAAATTTGCTGAGCAGTATTTTCGGCTAAACAGCTTCATGAATTTGGGCCTAGGGTCCCAAAAACTACACATTTAATTTCAATTGTTGCGACTGGAGCCCCACTCATTTTTTGAAGAATTTTGCTAAGCATTTTTGTTTTCCCGCTGAACAGCTTAATGGGATTGGGCCCTTGGTTCAAGATAACTACACATTGGGGTTTGCCCGTCCTAATCTTGGAATCCTTTTCCAGGGAGTTGAGTATTCATTCAAAAACAGTGTGGTTGTGTATGGTGACCAGTCTGCGCATAGAACTAATACGTGCATGTATTTTGTAGACCTATGCGTTCACCAATTCCCACATGGTATTATAACTGCAGGCTAGACTGGCATAGTTTCAAAATCACTCCACAGTGGATGATATTGATGAGTGAGACAGTAGGAGATACTCAATTTACTGCTGTAATGTCAGTAAATGTATCAAATGCGGTATGATCTGGGCTGTGCCCGGTCTTTCTTGTTAGCAGAGACCGTGGCAAGAAGGATATGTCCTAGGGTAGATTTCACAAATCACTAAAATTCATCTTAAGTTGAGTTGTTAGTTAATTTTCACAGTGATTTGCATTGTGACATCACACTTTGCTTAGCAATTAAGATTGAAACACAGTTAACGTCGATCTTAACTCTTTGTGAAATCAGCCCCAACCTGCACAAAACCAGGACAAGGTTACAAAATCAAATAAAATTTACAAAAAAAGATAAGAAAAGATAGCTATTTAAACATTCAGTGTTTAAAAATATAAAAACCGTAACATCAGAAATCGTTGTGCACCTTGAGCTCTCTAAGAGAAATATGGGAGAAATGGTAATTACGAATTTCACTAGACTTATTACTGACATACATATTACTGACAGTAAAACAAACTAGATCCCATTATAATTTTGAAATAGGGATAGACGCTCTGTGTGAAACGCTATATAAATAGTTAGGATGGTTTTATGGAAGGAATTGGATATAGTTTGCTGCTGGATGGAACTCGTCCAGCATTGTAGACGACACAGACAGAGGTTTGTTCAATGTAATTAATCCATTTGTATGGATGGGCAACCGATTGGCACATTATTTGAAAGCTATTGGCTCAGAAATATCGGACTTATCAATAACGTCATTGTTGTTAGATTCCTATAATTGACCTGGATTTGATTAAGCAGCTGCAAGACTGCTTGGCAGAAACTGGCAATGAGCCACAATGTTGTATGGTGTGTTTTGATATGGCAGATTATTATTTGTTTTCCCTCTTTTTTTATAAGCAACTAAGTGATTACTAAGCGGTTACAGTATTGTACAGGTGCCATCCTTATTGCTAGAGTTGCCCTGTGTTACTTACACAATGTGGGTGTCATGCCTTGCATTTCAAGATGTGCTTGGTTTTTTTTAGAGAATAATTTGGGGTTAAACTACAACAAACGAACCAAAGACAACGTCTCACTCTAGTAAATTTGTCTTTGTTTTACCCCAAATTATTTAAAATTTACCCAGTCAGGTTCCCTTGCGGTTTATAACTTGATTTTTTTATTTTTTAAGTTACAGATATAAATTCTAGAAACATTGACTGCAGTCAAGGTCATACATAAGTTCAAAGCTGACTTGCAAAACTTTATTTTATCCGCACCTTTTAAGGTATTTGTGGTGTTTTGTAACCAATGCTAATGAATAGGCCTAATTGACCCTGCCAATAAACAGTTTGAAAATTTGGCCGATTTAGTTGGCACGAGATAATGTAGCAGTAAGATACCGAAATGCCCCACGGCTACCAATGTGTTTTTAAGTTATTTGTCCCCGTACCTGCCATAGAAAATCCTCCTTACTTTTCTTCTTAACTCCTCTCGAGATGTCCTCTCTGCCGTTGACATTACTTGTCATCATCTCGAAACCCGGAAAGAAATTGAAACACTGATTTGTGACATTTCATTTCTTATTTGTGACAAGTGCGTCCCAAGGATATGTTATTAAAGCTAATGATTATTAGGGGGGGGGGGTAACCAGACAGTGTCGTCAGTCAGGGAAGGGGGGGTTTGTGTGGTAAGTCCAGTGGAGGAAACTTGTAACTTGACAAAAGTTGAGGGCGGGGGATCTTAAACTTTATCATTCAACACAGTACAACAGCCAGGTAATCTAATTACTGGGAAATATGTAGCAAAATGAAAATATTGATTCTGTTAACCTGCTGTAATTGGCCCTTGTTAGAGTGGTAACCAAATGACCTTTTTACAGCTTGAGTTATAGCCAGTATCTAAAACACTGTGGAATTTGTCAATTAGTAATTTCTTTTTTAGTGATACAAGTGTAGTTTCTTTCATTGTTCAAAGGTTTGTTGGGTTTTTTGGGTGCTACAGGGTTACTTTGTTGTTTCTGTTTTTGGCATAGTCACGCCATCTCTTTTTGTGCCCCCCCTACACATACAAATGACATTTTGTAAATGCCTGCAGCTTGACAAGGTTCAATCGCCAGCCTCTTAGCACCCTAGATGTACTTTATACCTTCATTAGCCAGTAGCCAGTCCAGATCTGGAATTACTGATCCCTGACATCACATCCCACTGCGTTTGTTGAATGAGTAAATTCTTCAGTTCATATAAACATATGTTACTATTTGGAAACTTTCAAGATGTTTTTTTGCTGGATTGTGTGGTACGTAAATGTACACGGTTCAGTCCTTTTCAATCCCACTCTGGGGGTATTTTCTATTGCCCAACCAAAGTTTGCAACTAACATCAATTTGTATAACATAAATGTAAGTCAAGGTTACCCACAGGGGGCTCTTTACACAGACAGCATCACTTTGTCACTTTGTTAATTGATGGTGTTGCCTGTATGTGCATCAAAAAGTATACCAGCTGCCAATGTAAGCTTCAAAATTGCTACATGTGCGGCAAAACTTAGACCTATGCCATAAATTTGATTCCCCATTCCGTTTTATTGTAGCAAATGCCTTTTTTTTTTGGGGGGGGGCTTGTGTAATGTTTATCTGTGTGAGTTTGCAAAACAGTCATCACAGTCAACTTGTGTAACTGTTAGTTTTTTTCTGAGAGAGTTTCAAGTTGTCATTCCTTGGAGATCTCGGAGGGTGAACTTGGTCCTGTATCGGTAACAGGTGAAGCGGCATTTAGGTGATTGATTCAGCCCTTCAAAGGGGGCAAACCAGAGCGTGGTCATTGTCCCTCATAATTACAGAGCAAGGGTATACAATTGGGGGAGGAAGAAGCTGGTACCTGGTATGCTCCAGTGCTTCGATTAACGCTTCGATTAACGCAAATAATGAGGGAGACACCTTGATAAGAGCTTTACATTAACCTCTCTGGCTGTTGAGTTAAACCATCTAGATAGCGTACATATGTAGTCTTTGTTCAGGGAAGTGCTTATTGAACAGTTTCAATTTTCCATTAGCTACAGATGAAAAGGTTCAGACGATATCTCGTAAACTTAACTATAGAAATGCTTTCCTTTTTGTGTTATTTCAGGCCTGGAATTTCATCTTTGGGAGGGCAAGACCATTTTCACTTTGCAAAGGGCACTTCCATAAGAAAACTTTCAAGTCTATGGTTTTGAAGGGACACCAAGGCCAAGACCAGGGGCAACAGTGGCTATATGGCCTCTGTGGTCTTCCATGGAATTCCAGGCCTGTTATTTGCCAAAGGTCTATTGCCTACAGTGCTACTAGTGCCCACAGTTAAAGTCAAACCTTAGGATTTTGACTGAAGAAGACTCCAACACAATAGTCTCGCTAAAGAGCAATATTTTACTGACCAAACAACTGTTTTGTAGATAAAGGTAACCTGAGCCTTAATTGCCATAGGAAGTCTTGCATCACTTACCTGTGTATCTTGAGTCTTTTATAATGGCTTGCTTAGCTCAGGAATCTGCCAGGAAGCAAATCGTCTGGTTAGAAATTAGCAGATTTAAACTGGCATGACAACTCCTCTTGGAAAATTTATTGACTTTCTCCTTATGCTGTCTACCGTTCTAACTGTCTGTTCAACAACAAAATATCTGCAATTCTTGTTCCTCATTTGCGGAAAGGGAAATTGATATTTAGAAGTACATTTACATGTGGATTGCCTATGATCAGATTTGTGTTTCTTCTTCTACTGGAGTAGAAACAGAAACATGATGTTGCTAATGTGTTGACACATTACCTGCTTTTTGCTGTATCATGCAATGTGTCTAAGGGTGAAAATTAAGCCCCCTGGCTCAAAGGGAAGGCAAACTTATCAACCATGAAACCTGCAACAACAAATGTTTACAAAAGTGGCCCGGATGTCCTTGCAGGCACAAATTGTATGCAGCTCAAAGGAGGAGCAAATAAATTTGTACATTATGTAAAATGCACTGTACAGTTTTGATAGGATGAAAGGGGGAGGGGGCCTATCTCAAAACTCGTTCAGCTGTTACAATGTTAAGCCTACTGTTTACAAGTCTTGATTTGATTCAGTATTTATGACAGAGTATGTCAACTTTCTCTTTTGACCAGTGTGGTATCTTGCCTGCTAGGAAGTGACCTGGAATGGTCACTCTTTCTGTAAACAAGGCGGCACTCTGTAAGCATGAATATTACTCAATAGTTTCATACAATGTATACTATGAAGTTATAAGAAAATAGAGTTAGCTGTTTCAAAATGCTTACCAACCAAAAGGATTCTATGGTGTTAATGCGAAAAAGTAAGTCGCCTGACATTTTGACCCTAGAAGAGTATTTGAAGTAATAGCTTTGAAGTAATAGCGAGACTTTCCGAAGGCCATTATGTTGTCACAACAATTCCCATGATCACTTTACTGCCTACATCTCAACACCCTAAGCTACATGTGCTCAACGGGAGAGAAACCGTCCCCATTGTTTGTACCCAAAGGGTTTGTAGGATTGGGATCAAATATGTAAAATATGAAATATATGTTGATATCAAATCATATCAGTGTCGCTCAGTTCAACCTCAGTGTCATTCCAAATGATGGGAGAGTCAATAAACAAGGTTCTGTGACAAAAGAACCATTCATTGTACTGGAGAATTCAAACTGGGGTCTGTCGCTTGTTCAACCTTATAGTGTATGTATAGAGTCTTCTTATGTCTATAAGCATTTGTTTAGAAAGAGCAGAAAGTCTTGTATCCCATGGTATATGCATGGTTCTTTTGGTTGTTGTTACAGACTACATGTGACTTGATCGTGGCATGCTCTATTCGGTCCATTTTTTTTCTTCTGATTGAGTGATAATTTTGTCCCATCATTTAGGGCAGCCGAATGTTTTGACAGAAATTAAAGCCAACTTCGCTTGTGAAATCCATTCACTCTTGTTACGGAGAAGAATAAGAATGTGCTCTGTATGGGAGGACGGGAAGTCTGAAATAAGGGGTACGGCCCGAGGCGAAACTTTGTGCAGCTGTGAAGGTGCAATAACAAGATTGAAAATGATGTTTTTGCCCGGTTTGCTCAGGACAGATCACCTGAGCATGTTTTTCTTCAAAACAGGTCCGAGATGCCAAGAATTAAAATGAAGAAACTGACTAGTTACTAAAGGTCAATCTGCTGGACTTGCCACAGTGTTAGGATCATGACACAGCCTCCCCCCCCCCCTTCCCAGATGTGATGAATCCTTGTCCCTTAAAAAGACCTGCGTTTCTGTCAGCTCCAAATAAAGCCAGTCTTGTTGCAACAACTCATTAGCAAATTAGCACCTAAAACAGGTTGACTGTATTTGACTGTAATTAGGAGAGTCACATTTAACATCACTCAGTGGGACTGCGTTTACAATACAGACTCCATCAGGGTTTGTGCTTGACTTCTCCAGTAACTAGCTTGTGGGACAATTGTTGTTTCATTGGTCTGCAGGCTTTTTCACCGGTCAATATGTGCAGGTTTCATTTCAGCATTGTATTTGCATTGGACTTGTGACTTTGCAATATCAGTGGCTTAGATGTAGACGTGGCAGGCAATCGACGTGGCAGCCAATCAACTTGCCAGCCAGACTAGTTGGATCGTATTTTGACTGGTCATTGCGTGTTTCAAGTGAGACTTGGCCAATGGGCCATTTTAAAGGGGGAACGCTGTGCTGCGGCCTACCTGACTTATGAACTTTGTGCTAGATATAAGTATGACATTCAGTATGGCTTCCATTGACAGACCTTTGTCTACTGTGTTTCTTGGCTTGCAATTAAATCAATGTATACCAATCCAGAGATGAAGACACTAGAGATGAAGACACAAAAGAGTCAGGGGTCGATTTCACAAAGAGATAAGACTAGTCTTATCTGAAGTTAGGACCAGTAACTGGTCTTAACTTAGGGCTAGTCCTATCTCCTAGCATTGCCTAGGACTAGTCCTAAGTTAGGAAGGGTTTTGTGAAATCGACCCCTGGTCTCTTTTTGGTTGTAATGAAAAACAGTAGCCATTATTACTTGCATTTGCATGTGAGGAACAAGTGGGGGAAACATGGAATGTGCAGGCGTTCCCGTAAATTTGCAGTGGCACTGTGACTGTATGCACGTTATGTTGCTATTAACTGATTGCAGCGGCGCAGCCACGAGGTGGCCCCTACAAATGTCCAGTGCCCCCACCCCCTTGATGCCACTCATCTCCCCCCTAAAAAAAAAATATAAATATATAAATAAATAAATAAGTGAGTAAATAAATAAAATAAACATCACCTGCTAGAAACTCCTCCCCCTAAATATATATTTTATTTAAAATAGATTGTCAAAAAGGCCTACACTGCTGATACGCTTTGAGTTGTACATGTATGACCTGATACACACAGTGGTTTACAACAATCGTTTGTAATTTTTCATTCAGGAAAGCATGAACCAAC
>CM021526.1:27350944-27363546 GCA_010994315.2 Pisaster ochraceus | reverse complement strand
TTGCATTGCTAGAGCAGATGTCTTACCACTAGACCACCAAGCTAGCCCGTTGGCCAGATTCAGTTCGAAACCTATGTTTTAGCAGCGGGCATACCGCAACGATTTAATCATTGCTACGTTGGCATCGGCGATAAAGTTGTTTTTCCCTTTTTTATCAATTTGTTAGAATTATCTCCCTATGGTTATTCTTTATTTCTCTGGAGGAGTGGTACTGATATTGGTGAACTTCGTTATTGATCTATCCAACAGGCTCAAGGCATTTCAGATTGTAACATGCTTTTCTTGGTAGTTATCGAGTACCCCACCCCCTGTTTTTAAACATACATGCATACAATATGATAGCTTTAAATATGAGTATTGACACCTGTGGTGTAATTAAGAAGACTGTTACCGGAACTATAGGATTATGATGGGCAACCATTAATTATAAATTAAACTCGTTGTTAATTACATGTACTGGCAAGGGAGCGTTATCTGGTTTCCTTGCAATTTTCGTATCAAGGTGTGAACATTATTACGTCATTACATTAGAACGTGCAATTACGGAATATGGCGAGTTTGTCTGCTAAAGGCAGAGTGTACGTTTGGCAATCGCTTCACAAGCTTACGACCTTCCAAACTTACTTGAAACTAAGAGATAACAATCTTCGATCACCTCAAGACAATTTCCGTCTAAATTAATGCCATTTTGTTTGTGTACCATCTTTTTACTTTAAATCTTAAACTTAGAATGGACCAGTAGGGAATGTATGAGGTTATAGAGGTTTCCAAAGTATGTGCCCCCTAAAAAAAAAAACCCACCAAACAAACAAACAAACAAACAAAAACAAACTCTGCTTTACATCCTGACCAACCTTGTACAAGCGGTTATTTTTAGGGCTCACCCTTAACACTAGCACCGGCGAACATTGTCTAGTAAAAACTGCTATTGGCTAGTAAACACCATTTCTCAACTTTAAATGTAGGCTCCTAAAATTTGTCTTCCATGTCTTTCTTTGCAGATGTGGATAATGTATTTATAAATGTGTAGTTTAGTTTTGAGTGTTTGAATGTAATTTTATTTTACCATTAAACTGGTAATGATCACTTCCATTAATACATCAGAAAATTTATGACAAAGCTTGTTTAAAAACGCATATAGTTTTACAGCCCGGTGGGCTACTTTACGAAAAGCTTAAGTACAAACCTGAACGTAATCCTAAAGCGCCCCGAGAGTAAATCAACGCCAAAGGACTCGCCTCAACGTAAGGAGTCAAAATAAGGTACACACTTAGGTTTCGAGAACTACCAACCAGGTATATAAATAGCTGGCATACTAGTGGGCTGTGATGACATGGCGTGCAGAGCACTGACAAAACATCTCCCAACAAGGGAAGAGTCAATTAAACGGACAATTTTCAATCAGCACTCCAGTACTCCAAATTACTTTTGTAGGGGGGAAAAATTGCTGCGGTTTCGCCTCCTTGTAACTTACAGAAAGCCGTATATGATGTCATGGATTTTTTGTAATGAGTCGACGATTGAGATTGCGAGATTGATCACCATATGTAATGAATTGATTGTCAATCAACTGACAACGGAAGCGACGAAGAGATCGCAACGGGCACTTCACCCCCCCCCCCTTTCCACAAGCCCCCAACCCCACTCAAACATTCGGCAACCAAACTGAACCTGTATTTGTGTGGTCCTGCTATGGTGTGTAGGCCCGTGAAGATAATAGGAAAGAGGGTCAAAATCTAGTTACTTTGGCGTATTGTGTCCGAGCGGTCAAGCACACCGGACCCAAGCTCTGGTGTTTCTGATCAGGAGATAAGGGTTCGAGTCCCGGTCTTGACACTTGTGTCCTTAAAGCAAGACACTTTGCCGTTATTGCTACGTCGTGTGAATGCACGTCAAAGAACCCACTGTACACTTGAAAGCTTCTAAGAGAGGGGGTTTGTCCCATTGTTTCTTGCAGTGGCTGCTGAATGCGCCACAGCACCTTGTAAACGCGTATAATGTACTACATGTAAGTGGGTCTCATATAATAAGTAAGAACGAAATTCAAAAACCAGTCTTAATAAAATAATAAGTGCTTTGAGACGCCCGTAGATAAAGTGATGTATATAAACTATAGAAAGAGTATAATTATTAGTGGTCATAGTAATTAAATTGGTTTTAGTGATCAAAATTAGTGACAGTAGATGTCAGTTCAGCTTCCAACCACATCATGATGTAATTGATGAAATCATTCGTGCAGCCCTTGCTGAGATTTTGTTGTATCGAGGGCCCATTGACGCATAACAAAAATAAATACAAAAGTAAATAACTGAATCCGTTATGTAAAAAATGGTTACATATTACATTATTGTAGATTAATCTGTTATTACGGATTTTACGGACTCATAATCCGCAAAAAGGGCCCTCCTTTTTTACTACGCAATAACGGATGTAATCCGTAATAACGGATGTAATCCGTAATATGGATTATAAAACCAATGAGCGAATTGTGAATCCGTTACAACGGATTGTTAATCCGTTATAAAGGATTGTGAATCCGTACTTTGCTACTCAACCCTAAATTACTTGTTTAACGAGGAACCTACATGTTCATGCAAATATCCAGCAGGCCATACGAAGATCATTTGACACTGAAAAAAAAAACGTTTACACTTCAGCGGTAAGGTTATGTTTCCTTATAATCTCACCAGGCAAACCATACTGCAAGCCAAAGTCAAGGGCGAAAGGAACAGTATAATAAAATTAGACCGAAATGTATTTGTTTGTTTATCAGTTTGAATGTAGTTTGCGTTGATGAAGAAAACAACAAAATGGCTATAACTGTAGTGAACTTGCGGGTACAACCATGTGTACAAAATTCTCTGGGGAGGAGGGTTGATTCTGAAAAGAGCCGGTGTGGTCTCGACGTTTCAAATTGTATACTCTGCTCGTCTTCAGGAGAATGCGAAGACGAGCGGTGTATACTGCTCGAAACTTCGAGACCACACCTGCTCTCATCAGATACAACACTTCTCCCAAAAGACATTCCACACATGGTTGTACCTGCAAGTTTACTGTAGTTATGGTTACTTCTTATTTTCCACACCATACAAATTAGTTTCAAAGATCACTAACAAAATCGCTAATAATGTCTTCTGGATTCAGTAATTTGGGGGCCTTTAAGCATGCCCCCAAACCTGCCTTGCTCGTGATCTATCATACCATTTTGCTATATTAATTTGATTTGACCCAAGAGTGCAGAAAAGGGACATATTTACACTGCCTAGACAAACCCGACAAATTGGATGCACCTGAAGCGGTTGTCCTTAATCATGGCAAAGTTGATTACACCAAAGATCTGTTCACTTAAAAATAGCAACACGAGCTTACGTTAGGAAACTCACATTCCAGTTTGCTGTGTGGTAAATTAAGTTGAAAAGGGCTGTCACACTCGGCACTATGTAGATGTGAGATTCTTGTAATTGCTACATCATGTCACCTTCACGCTAGTTTCCTGGTATGTTTTCGGAATGAAATGTCATTGCTAAGATATGAAGGCAAGGTGACAACTCCAGGGATTGTGAATCAAGGTCAGGGGAGCAACCTGCTTAAGGGTGTTTATGGATTATGTGGCATGGGTTGTCCCACCTCTTCTTTATTGTGTCTTTTAATGTGTTCAAGTGTTGTAATCAAGTACTTTTCAGTCAGTTTAAAGACTGCCGAGTACTAGGGTGGCCGAGTCGTACATGGAACATCGAATCAGGTACGAGTGTCCGAGTGCCGAGTATTCTGATACTGAGTCTAACAGCCGAGTAACAAGTACTGGGATCTCCGAGTTATAAATTGCTACAAAATTAAGATATAAAAATGCACACTGCTATTTGAATAATTTTTAGACGACAATGGTGCTTGTTATGATAACTGTCTTTTAAAAATAGTGTACATCAAAGCAAACATTGAGTATACTTTTTTCCACAGCTTTGTTCCTCCATTCCTCACATGTAAAGGACAAAAGGACAATTAAAAAGAAAGTGTTATTTTTTACCACGAGTGCTTACAATCAGATGGTACTGTTTCAGTTGAGGCCTATCGAGAACATGACATCCGGTGCAGGTTACTTTTCAGTCAAGTGTCGACTGCAAGGGAGAGTATTTTGAATACGAGTACAAGTACCATCAAAACGGTACCCGAGTATGAGTATCGGGTACGAGTACACATTTACAAGTACTGAGTACGAGTACTTATGTACGAGTGCCAAGTGCAAAGGCCAAGGGGGTATTCAGATACGAGTACTGAGTGGGAGTACTCAGGTACGAATACTGAGTAAGAGTACACAAGTACGAGTACCAAATAAGAGAAACTCAAGTACGAGTACGAAGGGGGTATTCAGATACGAGTACTGAGGGGGAGTACTCAGGTACGAGTACTCAAGTATAAGTACAGAGAACGAGTACACAAGTACGAGTGCCAAGTGCGAGTACTGAGGGGGTATTCATATACGAGTACTGAGTGGGAGCAGGTGCTAGTACTGAGTACGAGTACTCAAGTACGAGTACACAAGTACTGAGTACGAGTACACAAGTACGAGTACCGAATAAGAGAAGCTCAAGTACGAGTTCCGAGGGGGAGTACTATCACTGTTGTTTTGTGAGAATCTCAGGAAAACTCTAGAGGATTTTCGGAAGTGTATTTATGTACACGAGGGGAAGAGTGTGTTCGGGTAGCGCTAAATTAGGGGGTTGGGGAACTAAGTGCCACATTTATATCGGTCATGGTATATGCTAGGCAGTAGTTATGCCTGATGCCGTGCATTGTGTGATCAATAGTCGGCTCGTTGTGGAACCGCTCATTACAAAGCTCCCTGGAGGGTGTACAACTCTTGATCAATTCCAAACCAATGGCTGCATTTCTCTACACCAAGAGTGAAAAACATGTTTTCAAAGAAAATAAATAAATGTAATACCTTCGTGGAGATGAAGTCCTTGAGGAGGGGGAAGGAAACGTCACTCATTGCTATTTGTTTACTGAATCGTGACATTCACTTGACATCTTTGCTTCCCTAGCCGCCGGCAACATCCCTCCTTTTTTAAGTATTATAATTTGTACTTTCATTAATTTTGAGGATACAAACTTAACGGGCTGCACATCAGTATCATTACAGACACGTGCCTGTCGTATCATTTCAGGGCAGGAATATTAGTCGTATTCTCAGGCTCTGTTGAGGCACAATTTGTTAACTTTGGAAACCAGAGGGTGCAACCTCATGCTGAAGTTTTAGAGAAAAAAAAAGTTAAATCTGGCAAATTCCGTCATATGCTTCCTTTTCGCTAGTGGCTAAATACAATCGATCAGAAAAGAAACTGGAGCTTGTTATACCCAAGTGTAAAACAGAGCGCTACAAAAGATCTGCAATTCCTGCACTTGTTAGAATTTTAAAGTGACTTTGTGTAATGTTTGTTGTGTAATGCCTTTGGCTTTTTTTACCCTTGGGGGGGGGGGCTCCCCCTTCTTTCTTCATTGTTGGTACGTTTTTTGATCCTCACTTTTTATATTTGGTAACTTTATTGTATATAGCATTTTTAACATTTGTAAATTTGAATTTTTTCGGCCTTTAGGCTGCTTTAAATCGAATGTCTTTACACTAAACCATATATGTTACCATGGATTGCTCTGCCAACTGCAAAACACCTACATACTTCAAAACGTATGGTTTGTGCACAATTACTGTATCGCTGTCGAAAGAACATTTTCTTGGATGATGCAATCGACCAGTACGTTTCGATTGTTGGATTGAACATGGCGGTACTTTTCTGATATAATTTCGAATGCGTCATCCAGCACGCTTGACCCAAACAAAATGCTGTGTCCTCGTCGTGTTTCTATGAATCTTCGTATTCCGTGCCAACATCTCCAGTGAACAATGCACCGTACCTCAAGTCTTTTTGTTTGTTTTTCTCCTTCTTCTCAAAAGAAGAAGAACAAGTCGTTCTTCCACCATCTCTTATTTTTATTCCCTACAGATCAAATCAATTTTCCCAAAGTATTTGAATTCACTGTCCAATGCCTATACTCCCAATCCCGTTTTCCAAGGAATCAAACCTTGGGACAAGTTTGGTTCCAACCGTTTAAGTTAGTAACACCACGTTCCCCAAACCCAAATGTGTCTTGAATGAAACCCCGATGTACTGGTACCGTAAGCGTATTCAATTCAAAATATTACTTTTCACGTGGAAAGTAGTTAATGGATCAGCACCAGGCTATCTCGATGAACTTATCACACCATACATTCCTCAACGCAGCCTGAGATCATCAAACAAGTGTCTTCTTGTGACACCAAGGACACACAACTCTTATGGAAATAGGGCTTTTTCATCAGCAGCACCAGCCCTCTGGAACACTCTACCAGAAGGCATTCGCACAGCTTCATTAAATTGCAACTGAAGACCTATTTGTTTCCAAATTTACTTTAATTAGGCACTCTTTTGATCCTTATCTTTGTATCAACTTTTTTTGATTTATTTTCCTCTCCAGTGCCTCGGAATAGTGTTCTAGATAGATGGCGCTATATAAATGCTTATTATTATTATTACCACTATGTCTAAAAATGTTGTCCAGTATTCCCTCCTTTCCCCCAATGAATACAATCTTATCTCCCGATGGATTTTCCCTGCAGCACTTCCATGGAACAGGTCATGGATTACCCTCATTCCCAACAGGTCCCACGAATAAAGCCTGATTCCCACAGGAATACTCCCAACAGACCTACCTCCCCTCAGGAGTAGTCCCAGTGCATGTATGGGAATCGGAGCATAAACCAGAGCACCGACCTAACTCTGAACATTTCCTTAACGAAACCTTCCATCTCACGTCCCCCCTGCCCTCCAGTCAGCAATAAACGTGGGAGGAATTACAAACTACCGATGTAGCCACATTTTACAGAAACTCCCTCTCATCTTAAGGCAGTAGGTTGCTCTGAAGTATAATGGTAATGCCTGCACAACCACAATGCAAAGCTTACTTAATTCTGAACAATTTGAGGTGTTCGTAGAATCGAAATTGTTCAGACAAAGTACACAGGATTTGTTAACATGAAGACGAAAAATTGATCAACTCCAATTTAAAAAAACAACAGCAAGCAAGGGTTAGCATGGTGTGGATAAAAGTATAGTAGTACAAAACGCTTTTGGAAGAAGTGTTGGTACTGAGAAGAACCGGTTTGGTCTCGACCTTTCGAACAGTATACCCTTTCCTTAAGACGAGCAGATTGTTCAAAACATCAAAACCACACTGGTTTGTCTCAGAACCAACACTTCTCCCAAAAGAGCTGTATACATGGTTGTACGCGCAAGTTTACTCCATAGTTTTTTCTTAACAAAAAACAAACACCCCAACTGTCCCTCAGAGTGTAAAGTTCAAACCATTAACAGTCGAGAAAATGTGTATGCAATGACTGTCATATAAGTCAAAAATCCTGAGCAATTAGATAATAACAATAGTAATACAAACGTACAAAGCGCATTTTCTAAAAAAAAATATTACCCAAGGCGCTGCAGAATATAGACGCGGCATAATATCAATCTCTATACAAAAAAACTACACACACAAAAAGGAACTTATAATTTGCAGTAAACAGAAGTTTCTTAATATGAATTTGAAATGTGTTGAAAGAGTGACTGTTTCTGATGTTGCTGGGTAGCTTATTCCAGCGCAGTGTGAGCAAATGCTTGATCGCCATAGTGGGTGGTACAATGAACTATTTAACTATCTTTTATAGAAGCAAACTTATCCTCCAATCATGTATATGTTGCGGAGATGAAACTAGCCAAGCTCTGCACGGTGTCTATACCAAGGCAGTTGACCGTGTCGTGGGAGTTCGTGACGGGTGAGATCACGCTCTATACGGTTCAGCTTGCCCCCGGTAATGCGCCAACCTTGACCAAATTACACGGGCAACCTGTACTTGTCATAGAAACAGCATTTCCATTAATTAATCCCTCCTAATTGTATCAAGATCAATTAAACCATATTCCTGTCTCCCTAGAGGAGTAGAGGAAGTAACATCTTGGGGTATGATGTTCTCGCCACGTGCTTCCCCGCTGTCCATTCGATTTACGGGAGCATCTTGCCGTGGAAGCCGCAAATTTCCTCTGATTAACACGAACGTTCGGCTACTTGTTGTGTAAAAGAAAACTAAAACTTGTTTATCTAAAGAATGTAATATAGTTTTGATCTTTTGGAGGACGTGAGGAGACAATGAAACAAACATAGCTTCGGCAATGCTTACAACTGTGGTTTAAAGTTTAGTACAAGATTGACACAATAGGTGGGGGCGCCAACATTGGGCTAGATTGCTCAATTGGTAGAGCACCGGCGCGTTAATCCGCAGGTCGTTGGTTTAAATCCCGCTCTAATCATGTTTTCCTTGTTCAACCCTAGATGACAATTTTCTTTGTAACAAGTATAATGTTTTACTGAAGGTCCAAAATTGTTCTATGGTAGTGAGAGAATATCGCAAATTATGTCCGATATGGACCATTACGTGGACAGATATAGTCGGACGTAATGCTTTGTTGCACATAATGGTTTTGTTGGACACAATAGGTCAGGCATATCGTTTTGTTCGGACATATGGTCCATTGAACACACCTTGTCGATCATATTGTTTTGTTCTGACACGATGGTCTGTCGTACACAGATGGTAGTTGGAGATAATGATTCGTGGGACACGTCGGGTCGGACATGTTGGACATGGTTTCGTCGGACGCACTAGGGCGAACAAAATTGTTTATCCGACACATTGAGTCAGACCTGGTTGTCCACATCAGTTGTCCGACAAAATGGTCCATGTCGAAAACAAAGTGTTGTCCATAACTCTACGTAATTGTTAAGCAATGTATTTACTTGATACTGCAAGTTTTTGCAAGTATTACACTGGAAGAAAAAGGACAAGTCATCGATTTACGGGGTCGACAATCGTGTGTGCGGTATCCACCCACAAGAACCGAGGATTTTAACAAAAGGGATCCGGGTGTTGCGACAGAGTGAGGTCGTCTCGCTTCGCTATCGTGGACAAAACTAACAGGGACATCGGTAAACAAAAATCTGAACAATGGGCGAACAAAGAGAAACTTCTCAACTTACGAGGTCGACAAACATGTATTTGGGTGGATACACTGAAGATGATTTCGGTTAATTGCTTGAAACGCTTGAAAAAAGTACCCGCTGCTAGGTACCGTTATTCTCGATTTTGATTTACAGTTCCGTACATGTACGGCTCCGTAAATGTTACGGTCATTTTGTTTGACACATACGCTGCCGTGCAAATCATCGTAAAACAACTGTATTTTATGTGTTTATTTAGTTGCTTTGTTAGTTAGTTAGTTAGTTGGTTGGTTAGTTAATTAGTTACTTAGTTAGTTATGTATTTATTTATCTTTTTTGGTAAGCGTAAGTTTTAACTTATTGCGCATTTATTTTCAAACTGATTATTAAATAGTGAATCATACCTTGGCAGTAAATATACATATTGGTGAAGATGACCTACAAAACCCAGAACGTCAGTGTGCAGATTATGATGTCAGGTGACATTAATACGGCTGTTACGTCTCGGAGGAGACAGGTTTTTAACCCGCGCTAAGCCCCGGTTTCATCATCGTCATTTTCACATGATACAGTAAGATTTGTTGACTTGGGACATATCCGCTGGATCAATTAATGAGAAAGTGCATGTGGTCCTGGACTGATCGGTTATAAGACGTTAGTTTATAATGAAATATTAATCAATCAATTGGAAAAAAAATCTGGAAAAGAGATTTTGCGTTTCAGCAGTTGTTTACTCCTTGCAGAACGTTGTTTGAATAGAGAACCTTTAAAGGAGAGATGCGAGGGTAGACCGAAGAAAACGTGGAGAAGTGTAATATATAACAATACATTAGAAAGATGTCTTAGAGTAGTTTTGTTCAGGGATTTACAAGAATTTTATTTTATGTTTTATTATTTTTATGAATCCATTATTTTATCGGTAGCCAATAAAGTTCCCTGAGTGATGGGGTAATAATTATGTTCCCTCAATAAGTGGAACATACAGAACGAGGCGCACTATTTTGTTATAATTGATCACTGCCCAGTTTGTATGACGTAGCTAAAAATGAAAGAAGATTGGCACAGTCATTAAAGCTCTGACAGTGGGGCCTATATAATTTGCTTTTTCGAAACCGTAAAATATACGGTAGCGTATAAATCTGCACGGTATTTTACCTGGCATCTTGGTTTTACAAAGTACAAGGGAGGGCCCATACCGTTTCCTTGTTGGAACCGTTAAGTTTACTTCAACGGAAACCCGTACTGTGACTTGTCTGCCATCTTGGTTTTACAAAGTTCAATGGAAAGTAGGGCTCATCGTTGGTTTTGTTGTAATCGTAGCATTTACAGCAACGTAAATCCATATGGTGACTTACCCAGCACCTAGGGTTTCAGCGAGTTAGGCGAACCGATTATAAATTCCCATCATCTTAGTTTCAGTATTTATACATCCAACCTGTTCAAAAATCCATCAAATTCGGTGGTTACTTATGTATGAAATTAATGGGGAAAGTTTATGTTTAGTTAGGAATTTTGTTCACGGTCAATTTCAGGCTTGTTTCAAATTGCAGCAATCAATGGTGATTTTGGGGGTTTTCAAGAGAAATGTCCTTCCTCTTGACAGCATTTCAGACGGAAAGTTTTTCTCTTGACGATTTGGTATAACTGGTACTGACGTTACAAATAGTAAGCTCTCAGTTCGTTTTGAGGATACAGCCAATCACGATCTTCTTTGTTTCAGGGAGATAATATCTAGACCTAATCAATGATAGTTTTTAATGGATTTCGATCAAAGTTCATACACATGTAAGTTGACAGTGCGATGCAGCCCTGGTAGAGTATTGGTGAAGTCGTTGCGGAAAATGTCCCATCACCCTAGCCGTGTTGTATCGCAACGTGGCGAGGTCCTTGCCTGCACTGACGCTCTAGTGATCCCCGTCAGCAGCGCATGCGACTAGACTAAAGGAAAACTTTGGTCATCCGATTTTGTCTTTTGTTCTACTCAACCTGCTGTTAGTTGCTTTAAGAAAATCTGACAACTTAAAGATTCAACGCAAAGAAAATATTGTATCTCAAATTAACCAAACCGACTAATTACTGTACTCCCGCGTGGGTTTAACACTGTTAAGGGAACTTCATGCCGCGGTGATGGTAAGACCATTAGCGAACACGGCTTTTCCAGCTACCTAACCTCTGCTCTGGCATGCCCGGGAGGGGTCTTTTCGCTGGGCTGTCGATAATCTCCCTTGTACATACTAGGTGAACCCACTGGGTGATTTTGATGCTGAACTGCACGGGGAGCCCATAGCTTGATTCTGTGCCTTATACGTACGGCATCGTTCATGAAGCAAACCTTGCTCCAGCCCCGGCAAGTTATACTAACTCCCGGTGACCGCTGTAGAAACAAAAGAGCAAGAAATCACCATGTTCTTCTTGCCGAGCGAAAACATGCATAAAACTCCCTTACAATTAATTTATTTAAAAAGAATTTTAAAAATCACATACAGTAGTTGGGTTTTACCTAAACACACTATAACATTATTAAACGGCATGGAGTGCGTACGCTATTGGCTATCGATTGAGAATCTTACCCCCCAAAACACTCAAACTTCTTATTTTGATCAACACAGCATTAACAAAACAGTACGCATGTTGTTTGTGTTTCCAAAGGTAGCGGGCCTAACGTACAGCTCTTTTTGTTACACCTACCGCATGAATGTAATCACATTCTGGAAACGTTGACAAAGTTGCGCTGCCAGCCCCCCCCCCCCTTTCCCCAACACCCTCTGGCATAATGCTGTCCTCACGTAAGCCAGCAGGCAAGCATGGTGGTCTTGCGGTTTATGTGTCCCCGCTCTAGACTGCGTAAGGTCGCGGGTTCGATTCCCACCCAAGTTGACTGTAAATTATTTGTATCCATAAATCGAAAGTACTGAACAAACATGCCCCTATGGCTATGGATTGGTTCTTTAACTACATCAGTAAAAAGTGACAAGTGACATTACGATTTTCAACATTGGGAAGATGAAATCTGCCAAATTGTTTAAGAGTTCACTCCCAGCAACGAAATCCCTCTACCACTGTAATGTCGGTAAAGTATGTTATTGACACAATAAATACATCAATCAAGTGACCCGTCAAGTTTCTATGAATACTAGTCTGTAATAAAGCTGAGTTGGTGTCTTGCCCGAGTTCAAAACTCGTCTATCGACGTACAGAATATTTCCTGTGTTGCTAATTTGTTCTTATCTCCAGTATTTTTTCTAGCAATCTTGAGAAGAGCAAGTAGGCTCTTTATGGCCCAATTTTTGGCTCTGATTCAATGATTTTATCACAAAGATTACATACAACCAAAAGTGATGTTTCCGTTTTCGTTAATTGCTGAGATTTTGAGATTTCATGTGAGGAGTTGGTCTCTAGGCAACGCAGCATGTTCTAGTTCAGTGTGTCGGGAACAAACATCCTGTTTTTGAGTTCGAAGTCTCAGCAAAAACCCACGTAGGCCCTTAGTTGTCAGAGTTACGAATTATGCTGGGACAAAA
>CM021526.1:27331547-27349035 GCA_010994315.2 Pisaster ochraceus | reverse complement strand
TGATGGGGTCACGCAGGGTTTTAAAGTCTGTAGCATTCAGTGTATTGCAGCTGATCTAAGCAAGTGAAAAAGGTTGCACAATATTTCCCAATAAGAGATTACAAAGCTAAAGACATGAAAGTAGCCATCGAGTCTGATGAGCCGCACCCAGTTCCTTATCGTGTGCACAAAAACCCAGGCAATTTAGGATTAGGGAGTTTAATTACTGCCCGGTCAGTTTTGATAAGTTAATTGGGGCTGCCACGCAGTAATCTGAATAGACGAGTCATAACTGGTTAGCTAAATGGTAATGGTTGCATGTATTTTCAACCAAATAATCCAGAGTTATACGGTTGTTTTCTATTTCAATTTGACAGAAGAATCGCTGTTGTGAGATACGAAGCTTTGCTAGTAAACAGTCACCATACAATAGGTGACAACCATGTGCAAGAAATCCCTTCTTGGTTAAAATTGGTGGTTCTGAAAAGAACCATGGGTGAGATGGTTCTCGAGGTTTTAAACAGGGTGCTCTGCTCGTCTGTTTGTCTTTTTTCTTGAAAACAACATAGTGTACTGCTCGAAACGTCGAGACCTTTTTCACTCCATTTCAGAACCCCCACTTTCAAGAAGAAATCACTTGCACATAGTTGTCGCCACTAAACTAGTTATCTGTACTTGGTAATTTTGCTTGGAGCTAGATTCAGTTGTTCTTAATCCTTACTTCTATAATGGGAGAGTGCATCCCGAAGAATACTTCGTTAGTTCGTCGGTCCGTCTGTCCGTTCGTTTGTTTGTTCTTGTTGATTCCACCAACATGTATACATTGGTATTGCGGTTTTCCCAAGTCAGTTGATATTGACGTCGTGTTTGATTGGGTCTCCATATGCATGGAGGAAACGGGACAAAACACAAAATATTCAAGAGGTGTTCCGGACGGTGCCCCGGACGGTGCCCAAACACCTAATAGTTAAGAGGTGTGTAACATCTCAGAGACGAAGAACCCATAATGAAGAGAAAATATAAAGTAGTACCCGAAGGAGTTGTTTTGTCCAATAGCAATAATGTCTGTGTTATTTCAACTTTAATGATTCTGATTAGGAACAGACCACAAGAGGATGCTCGAAATCAGAATCTGTAGACTTACTTGATGGAAGGGTAATCAAGTCAGCTCATATTAGGGAATTTAAAATCAAAAGCTAAAACTTTATTAACAGCATTAGACACATGTTCAGTCATTCTCGAACATGACTTCCTGAATTTTCAACGGACGGAAGTTGGTGTTTCGAACGTTTCAAAACATGAGCAAGTTTCATATGTTTTGATATTTAGCCCCTCGAAAGTAAGCTCAAACAAGGACGAAATTATTGAGGGATTATTACCATAATTAATTACCTCTTTGGGTAAGCCCAGTGGAAAAGGGGTGTTAATATTATTTTCAACCTTATGGCTGTGTACAACAAAATGCACACGTATGTATCTATTTCTTTATAAAAACTCAAACAAAAACAGGGGCAAAATAGAAGATATTATGAACAAATTAATATAGCTCCCTCGAAAACACAAGCACATTATCGACGGTCACTGACCAAAGTGACGATAATTTTTTCTGAAGTTAGCCAATATTTAGCGGTGGTTATCCATTCCATGTTCCACAGGTTGCATTACACAAACTCATGGAAAGTTTCTGTCAGATTTTTACCAACTTACAAAAAAAAGATAAGTTACGAGTCAATCTGTTTTCCCATTCTTCTTCATGGTAGCAATCAAAATCAAAAATAACAAAATTGTGAGTTGTGGCTCTCCAATGCTATTTTATTGAAATTAACATTATTTCAGATTTGGTTGCTTTATTAACGCAAAACATTCCATATTTCAAAATTTAGTGTTTCGTAAAAGCATTTTACTGCCTTACAAGTTGAGGATATTTTGGGGGTTTGACTGGGCTGTTTCTCTGGTAGTTTAGTACTGGTGTGAACCTAATAATCAGTGAGCTTTTAGACTAACTGATTTTGTTTAAAACCAATCCAGTCATTGTTGTATTAAGTTGTAGTGATGGAACAGTTCTGTTGAAGTTATCAGCCTGATGGTCATCTTCGCTGATGCACATATAATCATTATAGTAATATAATGCTGAATTATTTTGCGTTCAGGTTGGCTAAGTTGTTTCTACCCCTGCCGTTCACCTCCATGGAAACCGGTTCGAATCCCACCGTTCACCTCTGTGGACCCCGGTACGAATCCCCTCCTGGGGCGATTTCACAAAGAGCTAAGATTGATCGTAACTGCAAATCAATCGTAGTTGCTTAGTAAAGTGTGATGTCACAATGTAAATTACTATGGTGATGTGAAATCGACCCCTGGAGCCAAACATGTAGAGTGGGTTTGCAGTCTGCATGTGTTTGCTGTATTTGGGTTTTTCCTCTGTCTGTGGGTTTCGATCCTCCCAAACCTAAAACATATATTTTTCAGCATCTTCTCTACATGCCTTTGGGTCAATGTGTTACCTAGAAATAGACTGGTCCCCTGTCAGGTACAATTATTTCATTGGATACATCACGTAGCATTGTTTTGTTCTGCGAGTGTCCGTGTGAAATGAATGCTAGGTCAAAGGTACGTTTGGCAACATCCGGTCTGGCAGGTATCTGGCGTTATTCACGAGCCTCGAAGTGTGACGTCAGATGTTCGGGCTAACCTAGAAAGTGGTTAAAATGGAATTCTGCTAGGAAGTGTGCGTCAGTTTTACCCATTTCAGTTTGATACATATTCCGGGTCAAACTGACTCAGAGATGGGTTATGGCCACAGGATCCGAGTCAGAACTGACCCGGTAGAGTGTATACAATTACCTTTGAGAATCAATTGGTTTCATTACCAGAAGGATATATGTTAACGGTGTTTCGTTTTCTCTAAGTTATAATTAGAGAGCATATTGGACTTTCGGATAGCCGAGCAGCTTTGTCAGCATCGTGCTGTGTATAATCGCCAGGGTAAGGTGAATAACCATTTTCCTTTGAAACTGTTATGATGACTTCATGGTCATAATTAAAAATGTGCCATCACACCGTGAGTGACGTAAATCTTGAAAGACTAAATTTGTAGCTGTCTAAATTTTGTATCGGAAAGGTCAGTTTGGTAAATGACAAGTTAAAAGAATGCTGATATCATCATCAAGGTTTGGACTAGAAGTCGCCCTTGGTTTAGTGGTAAACCACAGGAACATCCACTTAACGTTTTGGTCAAAAATCTAGCAGGAAGTCATTTTTGTTTACAGTGTACAATGACCTTGTGGAGTGCCGGGGCGGTTTGGACGCAGACGCCTCTCATTTCGAAATGTTCAGGTTCGGTCTTTTCCGTTTCCTCGCCCTTGATGTCTTCTCTTTATTTTTAAGTAAAACCGGGTTTAATAGAGATAGAAACACAAACATCAGGACGTAACCAATTACCAACACCTGTAGAAATGTGGTTTTTGCAATGTAACGACTTGTGTGTGGTGTGTCGTGTCCCCCCCCCCACGGAAATCAAAATAAGTGTAATAAATGCGATTGAAATTCACTCAATAAAAGGTTGAACTAGGGGCACACTACAGCGTTTAGCTTATTGTGTAAAGTGATTCTCAATAACATTAAGTGGAAATCCATACTCACTGTGGAAGCAAACGATTCAGAGATAGTTTAAACAACAAATACTTCTTCTTTTTTTATCTAATGAAGACAATTAACGCTTGTAAGTAAGTATCAGTGGATCAGGTTTGCTGCGTTGGTATCTTGACCAGCCTTTTATCTATACGCGGACACCGGTTCGAATCCCGCTAGGGAGTCTTGCATGTGGATTTAAGTTTCAGTCCTTACTTTATTCCTCTCACGCTCAACACTGGACATTTCTTCATCATCCTTCTATTCACAGGTATCTTCAGGCCTTCGGGTCACAGTGCAAATCTTGGGGATTTCTTGATTTGATTGCCAGAAAGATTGCAATCAATCAAAAGTACAACAATATTAACACCGTTCATGTAAAACTGGGTTGGATTGTCTTGATATTTTGAGGTGACATCTCTAAAGGCCATGTCTTACAGGAACTTTTGTACAGGCAACTCGGAGGCAACCAACTGCACTGCGCGTGCACAAGGAACACTTTGAACGCAGCACAAGAGACCCCTTCGTGTAGCTGTCAGCTCACTATCCCCAAGAAAAATAACATTCATACAAAGTTCACTCTGAAAGTGTGCATGAATGTTCTTGTTGAAGATTGCCTGGAACCGGTTGTCTGTAAATTGCCTGTGTGACATGGCCTTGACGTCAGTAAATGGCAAGAGCTAATGTCTTCAAGTGCTCTTGTCTTGTTTAAATTACCAGTCCAGAAAAGGCCGTCAATGAGTATGACATTGTCTGCACTGATCTGTCCTTGTACTTGCTCGGTGATGATAGCTGTCATCACATCATCACTGGTGCAGCCTCATTCACACTGCGCATTTGTAATAATGTCACATTCGCCAGATTAGCAAGATTTACTGTGGGAAATCCCACTTCAGCACAGAGCGGGTAAAGGGATGAGGGTTTGCTTCCGCCAAATGGGTGCAGTAACAAGGTCAGTGTACTATATCAGTCCGCCAGCCATTGCAAGGGGAGGGGGGCATTTCTAACCAATTGCTCAAATAGACTCGCTTTGGCACTCCCATCAAAACCTCATTAGACAACATTGCCAAGAGGTCATTAGAGGTCACCGTAGTTTCAGCAAGTGTATTAATACCAGAATGGAGGGGGGCAGAACTTTTTCGCACAGTACATCGTGATAGGAACAGTGGGCTAATACATGCAGCTGCTGCTATTTCAGAAAAGTGATTTTCCTTCGTCATTCTCATGTTGTAAGCTGTTGACTTCAAACTACCCTTAAAACCCACCACAGGGGGCTGTGGGTGCGTAATTTAATACAGCACACTGTGATTATGTTTTGAGTTCGCCGTTTAATGTCAACTTGCTGTTATTGAAAAACGTGTAGCTTGAGCTCTCTTGAAGTACATTCAAAAGTTTAGAATCCCAATCAAAGATGTATTGCCAATCTTAATCACCCGCAATGATGCTGTGTGTATCGAAACAACCATTTCGAAAGGCTAAAGGACCCATTTTCAACAGTATTAAAGTTTGATTTCTTTAGCTGAGTTCGAAATGTTGGTGGCTATTTTATTGATTTTGACAATATTTCAGACGGATGTATTTGTCTCGAGGATCGGTTTAGTATGAACTTTACTTTCAGCATGCTATCAGCCAGCGTTACAACTTCTTTCCCATCGTAGGTCTGTGGGCAGCCTCTGTCTTTTCTACAGATAATTCCATGGTAAATTTGCCACCAGTGTGTCCGACCAGGTTCCTCCTATCAGGGTGTTTGAGCGTAACGCCAGGCTTTCTGCTAAGTTCTCGCTTTGCTGAGATGTAGAACAAAGAGTCAGTCCAACAGCTATCCCACGTACGGTATCTCTTTGGAACTCCTTGTCTGGTGCATGTTTCCCTCCTCCTCTAATAAAGACTGTATTAAGAGGATTACTAATTCATACCTTCAGCTTCCCCGAGTTATTTTCATCTTGGACTCTTACCAACGGTAGCTTAAGCTTTGTTTGGGGGCGAACTTGCATTAAAAAGAAAAGTTTTTCAGACATGCTGAATACTGTTCACGAACCTTCAGTTGTTTCTGACATTGTATTGTAATCAGAACTGGATTTTTGGATCATCAGCTGTTGAAGTCATGTGACTATTGTTTGGCACCCGTGAACTCATGTGTGCACCACATCTTCACGTGCTCTGTTGTTTGGGTGTAGACTGGGGTTGATCGGGGACTAAAGTGTACTTTCGCTATTGTGAAAGGTGGCAGTTGGTGCTCGACATGGGGGCATGGAGTACCCCCCCCCCCATCATTGTGTCTTCATTGTGTACTTTGAATCTAAAGAATTCTTTAGAGGATTTTAGGGGAAGGGGTACTTCTTTACAAGAGGAAAACAGTGTGTTTTAAAAGATGGCAACATTGGGGGACCCTTTTTGCCGGTATGAGGCATCGTATAAAAAAGGAGGATGTTACGGAGAAATCTGATTTGAGGAAAAGGTTTAATGTGTCTTACCAACATGCTTGGGTAATGATGCATAGGCTATAGTGTATGGCAAGATGTGTAAAAAGACAGCACCGTTGATGTAGGTCACACATACCCTTGGGTGCACTTATGTCTTATTGTTGTTGTGAATCCAGGGTCCGGGTATTTTCTTTCATGTAAACCTTCCTCAGTCGACGCACCTGTTTTGCATGCTTAGAAACACAGTTTGTCATTTATTGCCGGAATTCCATAAGCCAGCCGAAACAGCGAGGTTCTCACCTCAGCGTAGGAGTCCGCCCAACTGTGTTTCATTGAGGCTGTGCAGAGCCAGAAACACAATTCAATGAGAGATACTGTACCGCCAATTATCTTCAAATTATCTCTGCCTATTTTTCCACGAGTGGGAGCAAAGTTGTGGCTTTCCGCAATGGAATTTTGGGGGTCCAGTAGCACTTGTATCCCGGGGAGGGCTATACTACTGTATCGCCTGAGTGATTGTGATCATCGTCTCGGCATGCTGAGAAACATGCAACTTCGATCACCCCCAGTATCTCCTGCTACAAATTAACCTCTTCTTTGAAACCACTCCTTGTGTATCGTTATTTCATACCCTTAAAGAATAATCTGTTTCTTGAAAGGCCCACTGTGAAAACATTAAGACATTTTAATGTGCCGCGGTTAAGTTCATTGAGAGAATCCAGAGATTCCGAGAACTATTTCATGGATTGAAACAAAGACATTGCCACTAATTGAACATTGATGGGGCACCATTTCAATTGCCAAGAACTCAAATTACTGCTGAACAAAGTCAGGGTTGTGACCCGTATGTTTGATGTAAAGTAACTATTACTGTGTAAATCTACTTTGGGAGGAGTGTTGGCTCTGAAAAGAGCCGTTGGAACTGCTTTGACGTTTCGAACAGTATATTTTACACTGCAAATACTGGGGTGTTAAAATTGACACCATTAGTGTTGCCTCATATATATAGATACCAAAAAAAAGAACCAAAGTTTACATTACACAGGGTGTTTAACATTGCACGAATATCCGCAAACACAATTACATTGGTGTTTTTTTAAACACCATATGGTGCTAACTTTGATTCTCTCTTGGGTACCTATATGTGACAACACCCATGGTGTCAATTTTAACACCCCATCAGTTTTTGTAGTGTACTCGTCTTCTGAAGATTAACTTCGTGTTACTCACACCGTGAAAATGCTTTAAAGGCCTTTTGGCGGATTACAAGTCCGTTGCTGATTAGCAACAAAGAGACAAAGCTCGCCCATCATCAAGTTCATACCTGGGAAACCTCTGTCCATTTCAAATCACGATCAAAGTAGAGGACGGACATAGCATTTGAAGACCCCGCAGGTCACCGAGGATTATTTAAATCGCCACAATCGAAATAGTGAGTGTGACGTACTGACCTATGGTGCAGCCATCTTGCTTTCTTTCTCTCTATTCAACCCAATACCTTTCCATTGTTAATGAACAAACCGCGCTGGTTGGCATGGATGGCCGGATTGCAAAACATCCAATCGTGTGAACAGTTGCTGTAACCAAAAGCAACATTTTCTGCAAACGTTCAATTGCATTAGATACCTCCCGTGATTGGTTGCTTTGTTTTCAACAAATTCAAACTCCTCGATTGAATACTTGTGTAACATTTTAACAAACTGTGGATATCTTTTATTGCTTTGCATTTATGGCTTTTCGTAGTTTCCCTACTGCGGGCTGCGACGCTGCAAACGGTATGTAAACCAAACCGAGGCTGGAAGAAAACAAAAAGCCTGGATCCTTTCATAACATGAGAGTTAGAACTGTCATTATCACTGTTGTATTCAGGGTACCTGACACAGATGGCCACAGCGTGATAAAGGTCTATACAGAGACACCCTGTCAGGACATAAACTTATTTTTCGTTGCATTCACCAAAACATGATGAAAGGGCTTTTGCATCGGTTGGTTGGATGTTGTGTTTAATGAAAAATATGTGGATGATAGTTCAATCAATCTTCCCCAAAATATGATACATTTTTTCGAGCAACTGCATAAAAGCGACCTTCAACTGACAGGTTTGTTCTTTACCTTCTCTCAAATTGATGTTTGCTGCCAAATTAAGGCTTGGGATGTCTCCTTTTCTAAACCAATTTCTTTCTTTGACAGGAATGTATAGGAAAAAAGTATGAAGCAGTTGTTTATATCCATCTGGGAAAAAAATCACGAGGAATGTCTGGCAATTAAAAAGCACCCAATGACTCGGGGTGAATTGAAATCGCGGCTGATTTGGGTTCGCCACATTTCAGACAGTGACACTTAATCACAGGAACTGTACCCTTAAAACAATTTGTATTTCTACGGGGAGACATTAATAACGCGCGACAAGTTTAAACAGATGTCATTTTTTGTATAGGGAGGCTGACTACTACTCGATCCGGAAGAGTTAAAGGCAGGGCATTCCTTTGATGATTACTGCAAAAATTAATGACCACAAGAACTTACTTGGTTAAAACTGGCACTGGAGAGCTGTTGACATCGTAAAATATTGTTAGAAAAGACACCCTTTAAATGTAGTTTGAGAGAACCGGGTAATATTTCTCAAAAAAACTTGGATCTGAGAAAGGCTTTATTTAGGCATTGACGCCTGTCTCATGCATCTGAAAGCACACAATTCTGTGCACCAGAGGTTGGTTTTCTTTTCATTTTGTCTTGCAACTTCGGTGAACAATTGAGCCAAAATTTTCACAGGTTTGTTATTTTATGCATACGTTGGGATAACACCAAGTGAGGATACTGGTCTAGGACTGTCAACAACCAAAAGTATACCCCTTCTTTTAATGTGACTTTGGTATGTAGCCACCAGTTGTTTGCCACCTGTTGTCATGGTGATTGATGATATGTTTCTCGTGGTCTTCAGTGAGACATTTTAAGTCGAATTGTGATGTTTTTGGGGAGCCAGGGTTTTTGGGGGTGGTTATGGTGACCTTGTGCTTCATTAACCAATGTTGATGTCCTTGAGTCTACAGGTTCTAACCAATGGGGTCAGAGTTCAACTTGACAATAGGCATATAGCGTGTCCAGGTTCTATTATAATTGTATTAGGTTCGTGATGGCTATTTTGGGGTTTCATGAGTGGATATGAAGATGGATGGCAACCTTGAATGTAAAAGGACACAAGCAGGTTCTCTTCACATACAGTACATTTAACATGAAGATCAAAAGTTAAAGACATCGTAGGCCTACGTTGGTAAACATTGAACAATTGTTACGAACCACTAGGAGAATTAATTTAACACCCCAGTGTTTTTGCAGAAACACCTCCAGTAACAATCTTCCACCAGAGGAACATCCCAGAATGTAGTCCCGGTGTGAACAGGCACAAAGTCCGCTTGCAAAACCTTAACTAGTTTTCCATTTTTTCTTTAAGGTTGTATATAGGATTGGTATAGGGATAAAAAGCATCATTGTTTAATTTTAGTCTCCATGGAGGAAGAATATTCTAAAACCATTTGTTTCTTGTGAACTATTTCCTTAAAATAGTCCAGAAAACTGTATCTGAAAACCTGCAAAAGCAAAGCAGCGGATTTCGGTGTTACAACTAAAATTAAAGACGATTAGTTTACTTGCTGTACATTGTGCGTAGTTTTGCACTATTTTCTCCTGACTCACACAACGGATTAAGCCCAAAATTTCACAGGTTTGTTATTCCATGTAAATGGTTAATAACATAAAAACGTGTCAGCTTGTACGATCCTCTTTAATTGAAAGGTATACGTTTGGAAATCACTCTTTGAATTAATGGCAATAAAAACTCATTGGTTAGAAGCATACAGCAGCTTTCGAGAGCACGAAAGCCTTTTGAGAAACATTTCACTTTGAAGTAATGTGGTTATGTAACAAGATATCGGTTGTTATGCCCCCAAATTTGAAGCATTGATGTCAGAAACGTTTCTCATCAGATTGTGCATTCCTGTTTGGGATTAATCTTCCGGCATTTACATTATTTGCTCCGGATTTTCGGTGACATCTCAAAAACGCGACCACCCTTTGAAACGAAATTTTCACGGGTTACTTTTATTGTATAAATCTACATTTATATAGGATTTTAAACAATTGAACGGTTCCCAGACTTTGCCTGACTTTGCCTGTAAAACCTGATCACAATAAACCTTTAAAAATCATCAGGTTGGGTGTTTAAATTGAAACTAAAGAACATGAATAATTGACGGTGATGTACATTTCCTTTAATGTACAGGGCCTGCTACGTGATGTTATAGGGGTGTCATATTTATGCGAGTAACATAACAGGCTATACATTCGTTCATCTTGATTGTTATAAAGTGTTTTTAGAATGCGAAGCCCACACCAGACAGCTTGATCCAGTTTCACAAATTAAAAAACCATCATGATTTTGTGTAGACCACCTGGTAAATCTATCCCTAATTGTTTTGTGCTGGCATAACATTGCTTTGAGTAAACTCGTATTTCTAAGCATGGTGGGAAACAGCCGGTAGAATCCATCCAGTTTAAGCACTCGGGGGAAAACGTGGCTCAAATCTTTCAACAGCGACCGCCTTGAACACTCTGCCCCCTCCCCTACACGCCCAATCTTAACCTTGCAGGCACCCATGATGTGTACACCACACTCAATAGAGAGAAACTCAAGCGCGGAGCCCACGAATAAAATGTAAACCAAAATCAAAGACTCGAAGGTGATGTGTTTTTTGGGGGTTTTTTTTGAAAATTGTTCAATATTGTGCCCCTGGGGTTGTTGATTTTCAGCCTGGAACATTTGGGGGTACTCTGTCTATCTCTTGTCTGTCTGAAGCCTACATCCATTTCGAAGGGCGATGAACTTATAAAACAACGCTGATTAGCTAAATAGCCCATACCACTTTAAATGGCCCTATTTTTGATGAAAGGTGTAAGGTCATTTTTTCCAAGATGAAGTCCAGCAAGTTAAGTCGCTCTGGAGGGTTTTTATTTTAAAGTTAAGTTGCAAGAATTATTGTTTTTTTGTTTTGGGGGTTTTTGTTTTTGTTTTTTTGCAAGAGGCTAAGAGACTTTGAACTACATATTTTTTAAGTATTTGTGAATATTTAGCATTTAGCATTGGTCACTATGGGGAACTTATTTGGTATGGTGCACCCTGATACTAGCTTTTGGGTGCTCAGTTTGCAAGGACAACTCTCAATCATTTTTGAATGCAGGTGCAGTTTAATTTTTTTTTACCAATCTGTACATCGTAGGTAATTTGGACACTAAATTTTATAAACCAAGTTTATTAAAAGAACAGTATTTTTCACTGTCTTGTGGAGGGAGCCAGCTGTACGGGAAGTAGGTCATATTTTGTTAAACGTGATAAATAAATAAAATTAGTACATTTTTAAATAGATAGCATTCTTTGTCATCATCGTCCCGCGGGGACATTTCTTGTGACTCAGTCTGTTTGAGATGAGCTGATGTACCGGATATCAAGATTATCTAGACGGTCTGGTGCTACGTGCAGAGGGGGATTCTGCTGAAGGAATCCTCGATGTCTGCACACATTGCTCAATGACATCGGGTTGTCGATCAGGCACGCATATTGGCAAATCTAAGAGCTCTGGTGTGTACTGTGTTTCGATCAAGATATACACTTATCAGGCATCCTGGAACCACTTCTCATTGTACTAACTCCCCCAACCAATAGTGACGGTGCATTTTGTGTTCTTTCACAGAAATGGACGAGTCAACTTTAGGTAATAACATTTAGTACAGTGAAGGTGAAATCGCCTCTGTAAAAATAGTCGCATTTCGGTCAAATTGTGAATTTGTTTATATAGGGTTACACAGTCACCAGCATGAATGTCGTATGAAACCCTACTAAGGAATCGTGAAGGCGATCCTAATATAATGATCGAAATGTCGAGCGAAATCCATTGATGTTCCTTTTAAAAACCACCACAGTTCCTGCACGCTGTCAACCGCGTACAACAGTCCCAAACTGTTTCTCGTAATAAACATTTCAAAATACACTACCTAATGTTCGAAAACAGCGGTGGTTGCAATCAAGCTAACTTTATTGAACTGTTTTCCTAATTTGTTTAATTGCTGGTTTGTTTGTTCTTTAATTTTGCTTGTTGTACTTAGAACAGTGAAGGTACTCTTGACTATTTTTTTTCTTGATGAGTAAACGGGCAAAAACGAGTAAAAGATGTGGGGGGTTTTCAAGTATGAACTTAACAATCAGTAAGCTTCCAGAGTAAAATTAAACAATTGTGTTTTGTATCCTAACTAATACTGTGTTTACCTTTAACTCTAGCTCAGTAAAAGTAGACAAGCATACACAATTCCTTGATGTATTTCGTTTGACACCTGTTCCCCCTAAACCAATTTTGTAACACTTTTCGTCAGGTAGCCGTATGACTTTCAGGACCAGTCATCAGTGCCTTGGATACATTTGTATGAGTGCATTGTGACCGCGAATGACTTCGTGAATCATGTATAAAATCCAGCCGAAATCACTGAGCCTGCTGTCCCTACAGACTACATTTTCTGCAACAACTCGCGCCATGTTTAATTTTTTACTGATGTGGAGAGCGACCATGTGAAATGTTTAATTCCTGTGATAATTTGAGGCGCTGCTCTTTTGGGTCCCTCAGATTGGGATTCCATTATTAGATTATATTTTCAAAAAATGTATTGCAACTTGTATGAGAATTTGCTTAGGGAAAATGACATCATTGGGTCAAATCGGAGATGTTTCAATCGGACAGGGATTTGCCTCTAGTTCCCCGGCAAAAAGTATAACAAGCGAAAAGGGGGAAAAGGCCGGGTCAAAATTGACGTTTTCAATAGTGGCTGTGGCAAGATTGCTGAAAAGAACTATTCGATTTCTCAACGCTGTTGCTGCAGCCAACAGCCGTAGCCGATCAACCGCAAACATTTTGGGACCGAGTAAGTCATGTTTGCCCCCGGGAAGTGGCGGCAACTTGTGCCTTGACTTTGTTGGCGTGGGAGATCACTTGAGCTGAAACATTTTAGATTATATCATTACCTTTTGATACCGCATACACTGTTTAGAAAAATACGTCCCCCATAATAAATGCATTCCATTGCTCTCTGCATCTTGTCACATTGTCACATTATGTTTTGAACAGTCAGTGGCGTAGACGACGGGAGTGTAGGGGCAGGTTTCAAGCCATCGGTCGATGGCATGTAAATATAACAGTTTCCGTTGGGGGGAGGGGGGCTGGGAGGAGTTACGAATACCCCCACCATCTTTGAATTGCAATAATGTTTATTGATTCTGAAGAGCGCTCAGTCAAACAGTTAAGATAATACATATACAAAATTACCATTTTATTATTACCCGGTATCAGATGGTACCCATGAACTTTTCACGTTGTGATTTTTCCCCAGTAGTGAAATCCAATTAATACAAACCAATGGCAGTAGCAACTCTGATGTGCTAGCCCAGTGCCCCAAGATTGGTTCTAATCATTGTTGTTCAGGGTTAACTCAATTCAACTCAAAGTGTCAAAGCTTCAGACATACATGGTACTCTGTAACTGTCTTCCTCTTGAATGTGGAAAACATTATCATGTCAAGTATTATTATGACTTCCTCTGCTGTTCCAATTTCACGCTACATCTTGAAAGCATCACCGATGGACTCCCCATGAGAGTCTGTACTTGGATGTATCAGATTGAGTTTTAGTGATCAATGTTCCTTTATCACGTGTGTTCCTTGGCCATTATTATTCATTCGATGCAGAAACATGTCAACATGTAATTGCTCATTAAACCAACTTCCTTTATTTTTGTATGGCTGCCAACAATGCACAGCAACTTTGTATTATTCCTGATTTGATTCGGCAGCAAATGTAGCTCGAGAAACCAATGAAGCATGGATCTAGTTAAAGCCCCGACTTAAACGAAGCCTAGATCCTGTGGACTGAGAGTATTCCAGGCCCAAACGTAGCTCCAATCCTGTACCTGTATGTACACACACATAAATCCCTTGCTCCATGACATTGCTCATGGGTTACACACCTACGTTTCGACACCCCTATGTTCCGTCATACCTCTGAAGTATTTTCTCATTCTAACTATGTAGCGCGTAGATCATGAAAGGTTATCCAACCATAGGGTTGTAGTAACATAGAGCTGTTACCAGCTCGCGCTACATTTAGGCCCTGGCTACATTTAAGAATAGGACATGGGCTACAATAGGCCCGAGCTTACTTTACGTTCCTTGTAACATCCAGGTGCCGCATACAGGTTGAATTGAATTGAATTGAATTGAAATGGTTTGTGGATATAAACATCTTCGCAGCCTGAAGCTGAATTAAGACAATTTTTACCTACATAAGTATATTTATTTTTTAATATATAAAAATATACACATTATAAGACATATGCATAAACACCCTTATATATATATACAGAACAATACAGAACTATAAATTGAACTATACAGAACTTTCACTTCCACTATTATTGCACTATTAATTATGGAAACTCCAGTAAAGTACGTTTATTTCTCTACCACAATGAAAAAAATGGTTATGGCTGTATTTTTAACCCTTCCTTTTATTAAGATTTCACCTGTGATTTCTTATTCTATAACCTTTTTCCACAACCTCCTTGATTTCCAAAGGTATTCCAACAGCTACTGGTCTCCTTGCTCCAGACGGTGTGTTACTGTGTTGCATGCTCTAATGTAATGTTGAAGTTGAAGTAGGAGTTTTCAGGTGGCGCTTTCTTCAATCCCAGTCTCTCCTAATGGTTGTTGCTTGGAGGACTCATGTTGTGTTTTAACTGTATAAACCGGTTGTTTTCAAGGAATTGTGTTGCTCTCATTCTTTGACCCCACCCTTTCAGCCCACCCCACTCATAATACCCTCGGCTATTCATTTGGTGCCAGTGACACAAGCCCTTCGACCTCACCCTTTCAGCCCATCCCTCTCGTGGTACCCATGGCTATTCATTCGGTGCCATGGTGCCAGTGACACTAGTTATCCAGCTACGCGGGGTCCCCGGTGCAGTGGCGTTGCTGTGCTCTTCACTGCCAAGTGGAAACTGCTTATTAAGACGATGAGTGTAATACAAAGATACACGTCTGTATAAAGGAGATACTGCGACTGCCTCGCGTGTTGCTTCAAATCCATAGGGCTTTACGCTGTGACATGCTGACAGTGACTATTGAGATGGTTTCGCGGGAAAGGGCGCTGTCAGAGCTTATATCAACAGATAATATAAAGCTTCGAGGTATTAACTTTTTTTTTATACATAAGCTTTTTAAGTATGTATGGGTGCGTTGGGTCTAATTAATTGAAGCAATTAGTTGAAGATGGTTTAATATGATGCGATTCATAGAAACATAGTTGGGCAAATTGCCGACTTTAGAGATGTGAGTGTTTAGCTGTGTATTAGAAAAGTTAGGCTTCACATCAAGGCGTGAAGCGGATGACAACGCGTACGTACAGTCTTTTTTTCCCCCTACATTTTCGTATTGAATTTCCGGTGCAATCATTAAGCGGCTCGTTGCGTGTTTACTACATCGTGAAAAGGGGCACACCTGTTAATTCGTGCGTTGTTGGGACGGATTGGTTGGAGAACACACATTTTGTACAAACTTTTTCTCAAAAGTCTTTTTAAAATACAGATTTATAACATTGCCTTCTACAGTGTCGTTTTCAAGTAGCGTGTTCGCATGATGTAGGCGTAATAGTGATTTTATGACGATGCGTACGTATCCATGACGGAACGCGAGCGTTACACGTTCACGTGTGTAGCTTCACCTATATTAAACTTATGCAGGGACATTGTTTAAGCAGGGTTTCTGCGGATCCTTAAAAAGTATTTAAAAGTCTTAAATTTAACTATTCAAATTGAAGGCCTTAACAATAAATAAAAACGTTCAGTTATTTGAGGTCTTTAAAAAGTTTGATGAAGCATCTAAAGAGTTTCCTAACAGCTCGAAGAGAACCAAATAACGCTGCGTGTAAAAAAGTAACATAATGTGAGCAGTTTGTAGCTGCTTCTTCCTGCTTTATTCACTTATTAACTTAACGTCTTAACTTTTGTTAAGTGTAGCATTAAAAGAGTCTTAAAAATTCTTGAAATTTGACTTTTTAAAGTGCGCAGATACCTTGAACCATAGGCTACCTCACGTGAACTATGTCTTTTCTTTAGGGCCTACATTCGTAATGGATGAGTGAGTCAGGTTTTTTTTGGAATTGTATTTACTTTAGGGATACCTAAAGTTTGTTAACTTTGTGTGGGGGAAGTTGCCTGGCAAAATGTACTTGGCCCGTTGCTTGTAATAAAGTTGAAGTCTATGTCAAAGTGTACAAAGTATTGGATCTCAAGGCCAGCAATTGTAAAAAAAAGTCACGTATGCATTAATGTTTGTCTAGACCATGGGCATGATTAGTCGTAGTTTTTCAACGGATTATTCAATTGTTTTAACAGACCTGACTATTTTATACAGGACTTGTGAAAACCTTTTAAATTTCATGTTCATCTTTTTTCCCCTCTTTTAAGAATAATATTTGAAGGTCTTACAATTAACTGTAGCGATGTTATGTATTGAGATTTATTGTCGAACAACGTCGGAAACAATCTCTCTGGTGGGTTTAGCTCCTGAAGACAATCAGTTAGGCTAAAGAAGGGTTATAAACATTGCAGGGGGAGACACAGTTGAGTTAGGTATGCGTTAATACAGTGTACATAAACCATCTCTTACGAAACAACGACGTTTCGATCAGTATGCTCTGATCGTCTTCATTGGGAAAAAACATTGAAAAGGACGCTCAGAGCGTACGGATTGAAACGTAGAACTATGTTACAGCACTGGTTCTATTCAGACCCACCACATCCCACAAAGAAAAGAGTCGGTTATGTAATAAATAAACTCAACTCGTTCAGTGTGTTCCGACTGTCTACACGAGAGAAGCTGCTTCATGCTTTCTTTGTATGATATAAAATGCGAAAGTATAGGGTCGGGGACTGTTTCCTCAACAATTGCACTTTACTGTGCTATAATAAATACGCATTACACAGTGATGTTTAGACACCAGACTTGGAAATTAATCACACACAAAACTAACACGGTTGTGTTCTCTTGCCAACAAATCGAGATAGGGTGATTGTATTGGATTGGTTGGAGGTTATTTTACAAGCACCCTGGACGATTGAAATACCCAAACGGACTAAGCGGATGTTTAGGAACAAATTCATGAGACTACACTTCCTGCTTTGGACTTGGAACATGTTGCATTATGATCCAATAATAGATGTTAATCTTGGTCTTAAGGCAGTGTCACACGGGGCAATAATCAGGCAACCAGTTTCAGGCGATCCCCAATAAGAAAATTCATTCACACTTCAGTGGGGTGTCGTGGCCGAGCGGATAAGAGCACCGGACTCAAGTTCTGGTGGTTA
>CM021526.1:27307020-27324655 GCA_010994315.2 Pisaster ochraceus | reverse complement strand
GAAGTAAAGCCAAATACTTCATTGCCAAAATCATCGAATTCATGACACAAACAAAGTTCCTGGTTGTAACACTAGGCCTATATACCTTCATAAAAATTATAGACTGTACATTTAGACTGAAATGGACGCACATGAAGTCTCCTGCATCAGTATGTTTAATTCTTTACTGTCCTTAATAGCATTGAAAACAAGCTGTTTAAAATATATAGTTTAAAATAAATATTTACCTTGATAGCGAAAGGATTTTTGTATTCACTTTGAATGATTTACAGGCTACGAAACTATAAGGTCATTGTTCCATACACTACTGTGGAGAATGGAATCATTGTCACTCAAAACAAGGTGCTAATTCTAAAGGAATTACAGACCTGCTATTGATTTGATTTTGTATTATCCCCAAACCAAGTATCTTGGCAGTCTGTACAAGTTGATTGGCTTGTGTGAAAAGTAAGATGTACACAAATCATGAACATGTCGGAAGGCCTTTTCAATGCATTCATTGACATAGTATGAAATATGTCAGGTGTCTGAAAATTGGTACATTTGCAAATCGTTGCTAGCAAGTATAAAAAGCAAGTAATTTTATCAAGCTCAATATTGAAAGAAATTAAATGACATTCCTTCATTTAATGTATCAATATTTCAGTTGATGTAGAAGTCCATCCTCTGGCGATTTTCAGAAGCTAAAATAAAACACTATCAATGATTTCGCAACAAAAACAGTTGCATTAATAGATTCACCTGTTTTGTTTTGTTTTTTTGGGGGGGTTGTAGGTTTGTTGTTGTTGTTGTTGTTGTTTTTTTGGGGGGTGGGATTTGTGGGTGGGGGTTTTCTTTCAAAAAAGTACAAACTTTACTTTTACGAACCTTGCATGACTTGCATGACAACGTATGCAGCCATGCTTTCCCAGAGAGACTGTTTTAACATCTCTGCGCGGGGGGTGGTCCATTTCTCTTCGTTCGTGTATCAACCGGAAATCTGGAGGGAGAGATTGTCCGCGAACTCCCGTTTACTCCCTGATGTCCAGTTTTAAATGATGACATAATTAACTTGGCGTGACAAGACATGCAGTCCTCTCACTAAGACGAGAGATTTGTCTGCGTGCTCAAAGTGTACCCCTCCCAAATAAACCGTGTCAGTTGTTGGGGTATCTTATTCTTAAAAAAAAAAAAACTGATTTCTTTTTGTATAAGGTGGAGTCAAGACAGGGGACATGTCCAATGTTCGTCCTTCTTCTGTCCATATCTGCCAAGAAGGCAATAACGAAATAGCAAAGTAGACATTATTCGCTCTACAAACTTGTGAATGTCCAATGTCCAATATCGAAAAAGGAAGTAGACGTTCACTATACACACCTATGCGAATGTCCTATGTCCGAACTCGAAATAGCAATGTAGATATTCACTGTACAAACATTATTTGAATGTCAAATGCCCAATATCGAAATAAAAAATAGACGTCCGCTGTACAAACCTACGTGAGTGTTCAATTCCAAGTATCAAACTTACTCTACTGTCATATTTTATACTGTTCGCTGCGTGCACACTGAGTGATACACTGCATTGTTTAATGAAATGGCAGGTATTTTTGCACCACAATTATGATTTACAATGTGTGTAGAATGCTTTCTCTCAAAGTAATTACAACATATTACAGATTGTAGTTGCACAGAACTTTCTATCGTGCTTAGTTGTAGGATGATTGCAATGTTAAAAGTGTTTAACCCGACTCCTGCTTTTCGTGAGACGTGGTCCTTATAGATCATGCATTTAATTTCCACTTTGTTCACCTCCCTCAATTCGTTAAGACTATGGAACCAGTGATCATTATCTTAAGGCAACTAAGAAACAGTTATGAAACATTATTTTTAATATACAACATATGTTTGTATACGTGCACATGTAACTGACACTTCACTTATATAGAGGAAGTGAACCCCGCGTCGATAGTTTGAAATAATGCAAATGTTGTTTCGTCCCTTTAATCATAGAGAAACCATACTTCCACCGGAACATAAAATGTTACCGCTTGTCTGATGAAATGTTATTGTAGAAGGTTCAACTTGTTGTTTTACCTGGACACGCGCATCAAAGACGACTTCCAGTCTGAGACGGGGTGAAACGTTCAGTCAACCGAAAGGCTTGCCTTACAGCGTTTGTTCCACTTTTCAATCACATTTTACACTTGTTCATGTTCACGTACAAGTTCATGTTATGCTATGTGCTTGTACTTCCCGGATGTCTTGTGAGTTTTTTTTTTATTATTACAAGTCTCCTGGTCGTATGCCACAGCAATATTGGTGGTATTTCTGGTATAGTGCGTTTATGCGCAGTGATTTGAAACAAGATCCGTGTGTAATTTCCTCCTGATTTGTCTTTTGCAGAGCTACATGTTTTTGCTACAACTGCTGCAGCGATTAGCCGAACCTGTATTGGTGAGTTATGTTCATTTAAGAATCACAAGGGTTGATGTAACAGAAATAGTGGAGTACAGATTAATTGAGCTAACGATATCAGTGGAAATCTAGCGTTCAGTTTAAAGATGGAACCCAATAATCTTCAGAAACTTTTCCATCAAAGTTGGTACCATTTTGAATAGCTCTGTACTGGACTACCCCACAGTTTGTCTACTGTACCAACACAAACAAGAATTCAGTTATGTTGTGTCTTCCCGGAAAAGGGGGGCCTTTAATTGTTGTAAAATTAACTTCGTGTGTCTCTTTCTGACTGCCATGGAAACTTGGTAACTTGACGAAACGAATATTGTGGAAATGGAGATGTATTTATTACTTATTAGGACGGAGGTCGGGTTGAATTCGTGGTATATTTCACCTTGTCCTTTACTTGGACCCTGGGGTGGTTATAAATCCCACCTGAGACCGGCGCCTCGCGTGTGGTTTGGACTTCCAGCCTTTTTCCGGATTACGTGGGGTTTCCCCGATTTGAGGTTTTCTCGACTTCAAGAGCTACTGACGCAAAGGAAAATGTGATCTACCTGTTGTATGTTGTGATTGAACAGCAAAATCGAAGCTTACACGACAATGTGCTTCTTTAGTTACCCTATTTTTTGATAGGCCAATGGTATTTTGATGTGGGGAAAATGGCAAACAGATGCGAGGAGTCAGATGTTAGTAGACTGATTAATCTTGTCTCTGGAGCATGAGGTGTCCATTGTTGTCGAAGATGAAAGGGTTGGCAAGTAGTAACCTCCAAGTCAAATGTCTAAGAATGTTTGTTTGATGATGGGTGAGGTTAGTTTTATGTAGACATTCATGTGACAAACTGAATTATCTGACAGTCAAGAACATTTGACTTCACACAAAGGAGCCTTTAGGCAGTGCACTGATCTAGTATTTCGTAGATTATTTATGTATAAACAGAAAAAAAAACCAGAAACGTGGTTGTAGGAGACATGCACACGTGTGACGTAATGACTCATTAACAAGATGGCCACTATAGTACAGTTCTTATTTCGTTTTGCTAATTCAACACGAGAACGTCATTTACGGCCGTCTAATATAGTTCCCTGACAAAGCACTAGGCCTTTTCATACAGTCCTCAGCTATGGTTCCGTACTCATTTTTAGAGCACTGAGTGTACATTTTGCACGGTGTTTAACAAACATCAGACGAAGCCTTGAGCCGGAGACGGGGCCTAAGTCAAGGTTTCCTTAGGCCACCGCACTTGGCGTTTTCTTGAAGCGCGTGACCATCTAATTTGATACAACGTTTCAGGATGTTTGTGGATGTATTTACTGGAAACCTGACACGCACCCAATGATCTTACCTTTACAGACTGATGACACAATTACATATGTTATTAGTTGGACCATTATGTCCGACGTGAACCATTCCAGTCTATATTATGTCCGACAAACTAATTATGTCTGACCTATTGTATCTGAAAAACCAGAATGTCCGATCCTTTGTTTATGTCTGACTTGCTTCGAAAAAGCAGTATGTCTGGACCATCGTATCAGCTTCCATCACGACTGTGTCCGACAAATCATTATATCCGACATAAACCTTGTCGGACATAATAGCCAATGTCGGACATTTGTGGCCGTAACAGTCGGGTAGCTTTATATGACATAAAGGCCAAAATTGAAATATGCAGTGCTGATACAAATGTATACTAGATTCGTCAATTTGGTTGATTTTGGGATCAGCTTAGCCATTATAAATTTTGAGCGTGGGCGAAATATAGTTAAGTATTTACCTAGAATTGTCCTCTGAAAAAAAGACAGTTATCAGAAGCCAGCAGTCAACAACCAGCTGCCACCAGTTGCTGTATGATTATAATGTAACATAAATCTTGTAACCGGAACCCCGGTAGCCTTTACTAGGAACTCCCCTGAAATCAATCAGAATCTAGCTCCCTAAAAAGGTAACTCAATAAACGAAGCCTGTGGAACATAATTAACCTTAATTATACCACATATTGGAATTTGATGGATCTGGGGAAGTCAAGGGTTATATAGAAAAGTGCAGTTGCACCGAAACTTAGCCTATACCCGAACAGTGCGTGTACCGGCTTTACACCTGTGTGTAATAAATGACGTAGAAAACAACCCGCGAAGGTGTAGAACAATTTGCAGACATATGTCTGACCCAACCGCTTAATTTGTGTTTCCTTAGTTGTCAGATTCTATCTTGGCGATTTTCAATAAAAATTGTCCAAGAGGAAGTATTCACTTTCTGTAAAACATCTGTTGAAGTGTCTTCACTTTGTGACCAACCGTTGATAAGCATTTTGTTTAATTTATTGTATACTGGTTTTCAAAAACTTTGCACTAATATTGGAACGGGTGATTGGCCGGTGAAGAATGTTGATTGGGTTACAAGGACTCTAGGAATAATATGCTAGTTATCTTTTGGTTGTAACCCAATACGGAGTAGACTATTTTATCCCTCTAGCCTTGGTTTTGTTATACTGATTTGAACTGGGGCGGAAAAATTGCCACATGGCGATAACTGAGGGCTGTCTGTGAAAAGAAAATGGGTCTTTTGTTTTATTTATTAAGTTAGTTTATTTTGTTATAGTTATTTGCTTATTTTGTTTATTTCATTAATGTATTTATTTGTTTCAGTACACCTTTATACGGGATAAAAAGATCAACATAAGCTGTTTTACATTAATGTCCGTAAGGCCAACAAATTAAATCTTTAAAACGGGTTTTAAAAAATAATAGATAAACAATAAGAAAGACGACAACCTTCAACTTTGGTGGCCAAGTATACAGTGAAATCGAAAATCGGTTTACTTCATTTTGCACGTTCTTATCTAGCCTTTTCAAAAGTTTTTAAATAATAATAACTAGTTCTTATAAGGTGCATTTACCAAGAACGTTTATCTCTGCAGTTTACATTAGTTCACTGGTCATTTGGCAAATAATATTCTTGTAAACATTTGCAGCTCGCTCCAGCAACGGGAGTATGCAGCCCGGGTAGCCGTGGCGCCCGAAGGCATTATTCCAACACAATGTTAATCTCTGCCCTTGAAGGTACCCATTTAATATAGGCCCTACCTCTGGGCGAAGAGAAGCTATTATAACAGAGCATTTTGCTGAAGGAGACAAGTGTGACCGGGATTAGAACCCACACCCCGATGACAAATACCGCCAGAACTTTAGACCGGTGTGCTAGACCGCTCGGCCATGACACTCTACAACTGAAGCAAATCAAACCGGAAGCGGTGACTTGTATTTTAGAGTCATTGAATGATTTTCCTTTGGCTTTGTCGGTACGTCCCACTGGTGTGATTATCAGTGTGCTTTCCGACTTAAACTGATTTTTCTCTCCATTTTTTTAAAGTTCTGTATTTTAAGCGACCTTTATGCTCAGTCAAACATCTGACGGAAAAAAACGATCCGGGTAAATCCCCGTGTCTTTCCCAATGTATAAACAACAACATGGCGCCATGTTGACGTATCCATTACGGAACAGATCTCCTTGGCAGTAGACCAGTGCGTCTCAAGTTCATCAAGTCTAGGAGCCATCTTGGCTTGTCCTGACACGTGTTATGGCCAATATTAATGGCTTTCTTGACATCATGCCATAGTGTTTAGAATTAAAGACAACAAACATTGAATTGACTAATTGAAAACCAAAATGGATAAATGTTACTCTGAAAGATCACTGTTCTTAAAGTTGTTTGTCACGTACTGCTATTAAAACATGATACAAATATCAGCTCAGTGGCCTGGTCCTGTTAGAAAAAGAAAAAGTTGAAACAAGCCAGCAAGCACAAATTTGCAAATTAAATAAAGGAAAACACTATAGCGAGTCATACAAGGCAAACGACACAATACATGCAGTAATATACGGAAAACAAAACCCTACCAATCAATCAAAACAGAGCTGGGGACGGTATGATAGAGGGACAAACTAGGCCTACTACACCATACTACGTATTTGTATCAATAGAGGAGGCATTCTGATCGAGTAGGTATCTGGTTCTAAACAAGTAGCACCAGCATAACAGAAGGATTGTTTCAAACATTCAATATTTGGTACTGGTATACAATTATTCATACCAGTACCAATCCTGCAGAGAATTACTTCCGCCCGATATAATGTCAAAGTCGATGACAACACAAACCGCCGCTGCTTATTTCGATTGCCGCAACCGAAATAAGCTAGAAGTGGTGTATTTTCCCCGCCGTATTAAAAACAAGTTTTTTGTGCTGGTATATAACAATGTATCGGTGTTATCATAACGCCAATGTGTGTCAAAGTATATATTATTATAGGCTTACTTAGTGCTTTCTGACTCCTGCAGAAGCAAAACAATCTACAGAATACCTGATGGGATTCTAACCCTTTCTGGGCTAAACTTCATGGCGATGTTGACCACAAGTTATGCAAGTTACATCACCCCGTAAGCGCAGAAATCCGCAGTAAGCGGTGCATGAAATTGGCCCTAGGTGTCATGTAAAGATGCTTGGTCCGATATTTGGCTGATTTAACCCCAAAGGTCTTGGTTAAATTTTAAACACTATTTCTATCGATTCCTTTGAGGGATTGCACGAAACAATCCACCAATAATAAGTGGTTAAAAAAACAGAATGTCGGGGTATTTGTTTCGTTTTTAAACAGCATTTCCTGTCAAAATTGTCCAGAAAAAGAAAAAAAAATCAAAAAGTGTTTTTATTTCAATGAAAGTCGGGTCAAGCAACCTAATTCGCTTGCTACACTTACACATTATCGTCGTTGTAGAGATGTGTTTGATTTGGAACAAATGTTGTGCATAGTGGTGCTGATTGTAGATATTTGTTTGATTTTGAGCAATTGTTGTGTATAGCGGTGCTGATTGTTATAAACGAATGTCAAGTAATAAACCACCAGAGAAACTGACTGGGTGAATTTTATAAAGGAACTTCACGTACCTTCCACGTCGGACACTCTTGTATTGAGCGCATACTCAGTTACTCAGTCTCCCCCCCCCCCCACCCCCTCCCATGTAACTTTAATTACAAAGATTGTCTCTGCGCTTTTTGTGTAAACTTTGGAACGAAGCATTAACTACCCGTCAATTTTTGAAAATTACCAAGCTAGCCAGAAGGTCTGTCGGGAAAAAACATTTTTCACGATGGCCCCAAGACGAACATACTGATCCAAATATCGAATTCTTGGATCACTCGATCTTTTCCTTGCCAACAAAATAGTTACTCAACAAAACTCAACGACAACCAAAGGATGTTTTCACAACCATCATTTGCTTATGTTATACCACGTAGGACAAAAGGTGTCAATTTTCAAATCCCACAACATTCCTGTGGCATTTGTGGTCTAGCCATTTCGGGGCAAATTTTTTTGTGTTCTCCTTTTGTGCCCATTGTATTTTGGGGGTTGATTGGTTACACCACCGCGAAGCTCTGAAAAAAAGTATACATCCTTGATTCACCACTCGGGTGTACCGTGAACAGTTATAACTCACTCTGCGTTGACAGATTTATGATCTGGAAACTTAAGAGTGTTAAAATGCTGATGATTGAAAAATACTTCCTTCTAAACAGTTTGTTAACTACTTTACGTAATATGTTCCAACTCATTTGCCCCGCCCACTCGACAGGACGTCTCAAAGCGGTCATTATTTTTTTCAAAGGGTATGAAGCGTTTTGTTTGGGACCTTTTAAGGGTGTAAGGGTTTGAAGATATTTTATAATTACACAACAGAGGAGATCCACGGCCTAACGTTCCGTTCAATGGATGAAGCAACATAATCCAGTGTCGTGCTTAAGGACACAAGGACACCATGACCGGGAACCGAACCCATACTCTGGCAATACCAGCAGCCGATTTCACAATGAGCTAAGATTGATCTTAAGTGTGAATCAATCTTAACTGCTAAGCACTTAGCACTAAGATGATGCTTAGTGCTTTGTGAAAGCGAGCACAGAACTGTAACTTTGATTTTCGTCTATCTAAAATGAAAACACTCCTGAATTACAAAACAAGCCAGTCTCCATCCTGGAATATGGGCCTGTGCTTCTGAGCAAAATATGGCAAGTTGTTGGAACAATGAGAAATGAGAATTTGTTCTAAAACTTCGTAACCCCAACTTATATGAACTAACTATTGTTGGCAGTATATAGAAAATAATTCCACTTTTACGGTTGAAGGGGTTCCTGAAGACACCCGAATCATACTGATCGAAACGTCGAATTGCCATACATTCTCTTTTCCACTTAAGATTATGACATACAGAAATTGTCCCTCTCAGCATTGCTTTTTATTATTCAAATGTTAAATTTCTACTCACACTCTAAAAGAACCAGGCAGGACTGAATTGATCTGGAAACTAGTTCCAGCGGAAAAGAACCAATTCCATCCGTCTTTCTGGTCAAAATGATCCAGAATCTGTGTCAAGGCACGCTTACAGTATCCAGGATTTCTGGTCAGTAGACGGGCCACGCTGATTTCGGAAATGTGTCTGGCTCCGTTTGACCCATCTGTGGGTAAATTATGACCCGGCAAGGTTTAGAACGTACTCTGAGTCAAATATGACATCTTTGTAAGTTTTAGATCACCCAAAATGCATTTCCTCTAGTAAACAGCTTAATAGGCCAGCGGCTAAGTGTATAAATCTGAGGAATCGTTCACTTTGTGATACTAGCGCCAAAATTTGCACGAGGGTTCCTCTAGAGCCACTGAATTAAAAAAGCCCGTTGGCCAATTAAAAAGTCCAAGATGGCCGTCATTTTTAAGATGGCCGCCATTGTAACTGCATTCCGGTTGTAAAATGTGATCCACTAGCCCGATCGGAGTGAATTTAGTGTCGAATCGTATGTTTTTGGCCATGAAAAATACGAATTTACCACCCATTTATTTCGTAAGCCATCCGTAATACCATAAGGTTAAATTGATTAAATTACGAAAGTGTTCCCGAGGATCGGGATTATGTCGTCAGCCTTCTGTACAGGTGGTAGACCTGCTTCATGGTCACACAACCTCTGATATATTTCTTAAATAATCGATTTGACCTGATTTTTTTCCCCACTGCTTTTCTGGAGATGACAGACGCTCTTAACAACCGCTTCCAGTCTGGGCGTTTTTGCGGCATAAAATAGTCAGTCATTCAGCCACAACTCGTCCTTCCTGGAGGACATAGATATCAAGTATTAACTCCCTTTGTCAGGGAAACCTCCATGAAGGGTGCTGTCTTTCTTTCTGTTGCTCAACACTGAGGTTGTAATAAGTACATGTGATATGTGTTGACGAGTGAATGCTCTGTAAACACATAGGTATGGAAGTGGGCAATCTAGTTTGTCAACAATCGCGTTAGTCAACTTCCATTGGGGGGTTACTCAAAATGTATAAGCAAACGAACTGCATTCTACAATGTGTTTCTCTGGATCTAAGTTAGTCCATCAGTGTGGGTTTGATGAAACTCAGCACCTGTTGACTTCGCAAAACGTCTGTCCTCGCTGTAATTTTTCTATGCTATCCCTATGTTTGTGTGCACTACTGAGATGCAAAAGTTCATCATAACTCATGACGTAAGCTGTGCGTGCTTAATCAATCAACACATTTGCTGACACTTGATGGGGATTTGAGCAATGAGAGTGAAGTGTTTTCTTATGAATTATATATTTGCATTTTATGGAGTATCTTGGCGTGTACGATGCAAAACATCACTATAGCTGTGTGTGTCCTTCTTAAAGACAATTAACACTCTGACAACTCCTCGGTCATAATTGACCCGGATCCGGTTGACCCATTTGTAGGTTTATATGACCCAAAGTCTGTGTCAAAATGTCCAGGAAATGGGTCAAACTGGACACGATTCCAGGTCAATCTGATCCCGAAATGGATCAGGCCCCCGGGACCCGGAATTGGGGTCGAATCTGACCCGGTTTTTTAAAGATAAGTTATAGTGTTAGTTGAGAACAACAAAATTGCATACTTTCAATCTGAAAGCTATTAAATCACCACTGCTGTACAAATCCTCTAGAGAAACTATGTATCATGTAAAAAATAATGTCCAAGCCGATGAAGTATCACTGGAAGACCCTAGAAAGCATTGGTATGATCTTACACATAGGGGGCCTACTTCCTGATGACTAAACATATTCACTGAAAAGTAATCATCGGATTTGACGATATTTCACAGTCCCGGATTCCAAGTCCCAGTGGGCTTGATCCATTACTGGGTTCAGGCCCGTAAAGCGGTTTAAAATTTGATTTTGTTTGCTTGGATTCTGTCTCATTTGACCCATTTCTGGGTCATTTGTACACATAAGCCGGGTCACACTGACCGATAAAGGAGTCAGGTCCCCCCTGCATTGGACCCGGAACTGGGTGAATTCTGACCGGGGAGTTACCAAAGTGTTGCTTGAAAAGTCGAGAATTTTGTTTAATTAAATTTTGTGAAAAAACGCTGACTGTGTTTTCTCTTTAGTCATTACTTGTTTTTCTCACCAGCTTGGCAAGGAATTATGTTTTAAAAAGATGCTTGTAGTTTAAAGTGCTGGTCGTTCTTATGGGTACTGGCAATACCCAAGGCGGTGTTTCTTTTTTCTCACCTGATAATTGAGTTGGTTTTCGTCGATGATTTTTGTTAGCCTTTTTTAATGAAAAAGGACCGCATTGTTGTATTGGACAATTTTCTCGACAGAAAATCAAGGTTGTTTTAAATCAAGACTGCGGGTGGCCTTTACTCTGCTGCATTGTGGTTAAATCAACTCATTTTTGGGTAGTATACTACAAACAGACTTTGCTGCTAGAAATAATTGGATGAGGGTGTTTGCTTTGTGCCAGATTATATAGGAGCCGTAATGGGTTAGTTTTTGTTCTTTGTTGAAGAGTTCGTTTTTAATAACAAGGTTCAGTGTTAGGATTTATTGGTTGGAAGTTTGTTGCCAGTGTTGATGTAATTATACTAACAACTATTAAGGTTGTCTGTAATGTAGAACTCGGAAACTCGTTTGTCATACAGAACTTTTTGCAGTACATTGAGCATTTAAGTTTGTCTGGCACTTCCAATCAAGCGTGTTTGTACAAATAGATTTATGGCTTTCCATTTAATTCTCGAATATGGAACGAAGTGTTATGTCTGCATTTCTATAGCTGCCAGATGAGTGTGACAGGTTAAGTATAAATTACGAAATACAAAGGCAATGTTCGGAGGCAATTTTCAGTTTTAACGATCGCGGAGTTTGTTTAGAACTGAAAGTGAGTCAGTTCCAGTCAACTAATTAAAGTCATTAATGTCCCAATGACGTGATGTCTAGACAGTCTTTGTTTTTAGTAGCTCTGATTGATTGTAAGTGGGAAATGAATTTTGAGACGCATCCTTTATTTGGTATTCGCGTGGGAATTCCTTTGTGGGTGTTGGCATCAAATATCACCGGTCCGTTGGTCTTTGCAAGTCTTTGCCCCAAATGGTTCCATGTCAGTGTCAAGCTTACCCTTTCTAACCTATTTATCGGTAATTGCGTGTCGTGGCCGAGCGGTAAAAGCATATTGTACTCAAGCTCGGGTGTTTCTTTGGGTTCGAGTCCCGGTCGTGACACCTGTGTCCTAAAGCAAGACACTTAACCATTGTTGTTAACTATTGCTGTACTGAACACCAGGGAAATGCCTGAGGTAACATTCCTCTCTGGGAAGTTGGACACGGAAATGAAACCGTATCAAAACGGTCACCAACTTGCTGTTTTTGTACAAATGTTAAAGGAAATGAGTCAAACACTTGTGTTTCTTGGCTCTGGTGAACTATGGATGATTTGCGTTATAGTTAGGAACCTTGGTGTCCGCACGGACCAATTTGTTGAACAACTAAATTCGGACCGTTATGTCCGACCCGTGGTGTCCGACACACTGTTTTGTCCGACTTGTTACGTCTAACGAAGCATGTCTGACCCATTGAGTCTGGGGAAAATCCCTCTATTTCCTCCTTTAGTGTCCGACATGGACCGATTTGTCGAACAAACATTTCGGACCATTACGTCCGACTCATTGTGTTCGAAAAACAACTAGTCCGACCGCTCTCCGGATTAGAAGATTGATAGTTAGGATCCAGCGTTTGTGTTTTGCTTCGAATGTTGCCGGATGGGGGAGAATGTTTAAGTTGACGCGGTATCACTCAAGCTCGCATGAATCTAATCTACCCCGCCCCTTCTTGAGTGTGTGTCCTACACATTAACTCGTCTAAAGCCACCAAGATGTGGCGATTTGAACAGGAAATCTAATTCACACCTCTCGACCGGGTCCTGGCACGTACGGTGCGGTACATGTTACAGCCTGGCTTAAAAAACTCGAGACGCTCAGATTAAAACTCCTGGCTTCATAGATAAACGCATCTCAACCTTCATTTAATTTCCCTTCGATATACGTTACACGTAAAGACACGTGCTCAGCATGGGTGCGCCTGATCGTTATTACTCTCACTTAACAGCCCAGGCGTGTGTGGACATAAAAATACCTTATACGTAATTAGAACTTGGATCGACGCTGGGACACGACCGTGTACAACATTTTCGAAATCCTGGTTACATAATTGAAAACAGTGATGAAGCAACTTTAGGTTATTAAGTCAAGGGGATTATACATTTTGTTGGAGGAACTTTGGCAGCGCTATTCGAGATCCTTTATTGTTGGAATTTGTTTCCCAACTGAGAAGCTCATCCGTAGATGATGAGGATGGACTGTCTAGCCCTGTTACTCTATAATCTGCAAGATGAGCAGTAGCTAAAAACAGGCATGCTGACTAGTATAGAATCAGAGAAGATGAGTTGAGTTGTACGTTAGTGGAGACTGCATTTGTTATCCTTGCCCCCAAACCTCCTAAAGAAAACACAAAATGTGCTTCCAAGTAACTGAAAGGGAAGGTATACGTTTGGTATTCACTCTTCAAATCAATAGCAATACAAACTTATTGGTCAAAAGCCTACAGCAGCTTTCGATTGTACACAACATTTTGTGAAACATTTCTCTTCGAAGTAATGTGGTTATATATAAGTTTTTATGCGCACAAATTTGAATCTGAGAAGCGTTACTGTCAGAAACGTTTCTCAGATTTTGTATTCCTATTAGGAATTATTCTTCCTGGGTTGACATATTCGCTCAGGATTTTCTCCGTCAATCACTGAGTGCGTGTCTTGTAGCTTTCATCATAGTAAGGATTTTTTCAATAATCGCCATATTGATCCGTGTTATGACATCACAGTCTGCTTTATGGAATTAAGATTTTGTAATGGCAAGTTCGTCTCAAAACCTTGTTACATGCTTTAGCGACTGGTGACAAAACATTTCACTCAGTGAAAAAGACACACCGGTTACTGATGTAACAGTGGAGCAAATTACTCCTGGTTGTTGGGTCATCTTCTTGTGCAGTGCAGTAATGCTCAAGAAGCATTTAAAACCAAGCATGAGGTACGAAAACTAAGCCTACGAGCCAGTTAAGTTCTATCCCATGCTTCTATCCCATGCCTCCACCTCATGGCGGATTGTCTGCCATTTCAAATGTTGCGTAGCTGCGCATGCTTTACCTCTCCCCCTTTCAACCTCGTCCCCACCAAACCGTCTAGTCCCACGTTTTGGGGGGTCCTATGTATCCTGCCGTGAAATCCGAGCCACCTTTCGGCACTTACGTCTTTTTCTTCCCTTTCTGCGTGTTAGGTAAATAGCACTTGCTTTTTACTAGATAGCACTTGCTTATAGACTTGCTTTTTACCACGCATGTCGTAGAGGTACCTTCCTACATCCCTACCTTCCAGTCCCACGTTTAATAAGCACCTGACACTTTGCCCCTCGAAAGACAAACAAAAAGTTGAAATGAACTAGTTAATGAAATGACCCAGTTTACCCGCTCACCCTGTATTGACAAAGTAAGCAGAAGTAATTCAAAAAGGATAAAGAAGCAATTGGTGCGTATAGCCCTTTGCTTAGTCATTGTTGTTAACCAATCAGCGATGTTTTGACAACACAAGGAGTATCCGTGATAGTCAAGTGAGAGTCTGGGACAGGTTCTTGGTACTAAAGGGGAATTCCTCTTCAGAACTTCAAACTTCATTGTGTGATGGTCCCAACGTAAAGGACAGGCCCGACACGAGTGAAGCACATTTTGCCTTTGGTATCGGTTGTTTTCTTCTTCAAACGCAATCGCTGAGTGGCGTGCGCGAAGCCATTACGACGTTGGTCCTGGACCCGCTTAACGGCCCTGGAAGCTTTGGGGTTCTAGAAGCGCTGCCGTGCAATCCGAACCACTATTTGGCTAATAAAAGTCCCTTTTGATGGTCGGATATTATTAGTGTAATATTCAAAATTATATCCCCTTTAATTTTGTGTTTTCCTCTTTTTTACGATTGTATGATAAATAGCGTGTCAAACAGGCTGTTGAACAAGCACTCCGAAAACGAGTTCAAAGTAAAGTGCATTTTTATAAAGCTTCTTGACACATTATCTTTGTAAAATACAAAGAAACATAAAAATGTGTTTTAAAAAAAAACAGCTCACTGCTAACTTACTGTAGACACACGGTCTCTACACTGCTCCTTGTAAATAAACACACTTTAACCACTCTACCTGCTAAGACAACACAACCGAATATACTACGTAATGAGGACGATGGAGATATGTCTAGTTTCAGAGACTTAATGAATTCCCGAAGAGGGAAAAACAATCGCATTCGGAGATCGATCGCAATCGGATATTGATCGTATTCGGATCTTGATTGCATTCATATATCGTAATCAGATTCGGATAGAGACTGTAAAACCTCAATCCACATGTAAGACTCCGGTCTGAGGCGGGATTCATACCGTGGTCTGCAGAGGTGAAAGTCAGGAGACGGTTCTTTACGCATTTCAATTAATGTTCCTGAAAAGAAAAGAAAAAAGAACAAGCGGAATCGATTACCCTACATTGAAATAAATTGTCCTTGTTCGTTTACAGATCCATCCGTGAGCACGTTCACCCCGGTGCCTTAAACCGTCTTCTAGGGCCTATTTCGATATATACAATCCTTTTTGTAGATACTGGCCGGTAGATTAAACTGGCATTTTTGTGTTTGAGAAGGTTTTAATACAGATATTAAGTAGGAGTGTATTCATGGTTCAGTTTGAAAACGAATCAAACAAACAATTTGTTTCACTCTGCTGGAATCACGAGTTATTTCTCTTTACTGCCCTTGATATATTGTCAGATATTTGACCGAGACTCTCGTTTAATAACTAGTCAGTATGCATAAAACATGTGCAGTACACTTGTCTCAGATTGCATGTTGATCTAGAACGCAAGTAATTAACGACAGGATTTTTTTTTCATGCATCGCCAACCGGCCAACGCCCCCGTTTGGCCACCCCCATGCAGGATTGCTCAGTAAATTGGAAGAACATGGAGTCTAATGCAACGCAAAAAAGAAAGAAAGTATAATTAGAAGTCCCATTTGATTAGTGACATCTTGCGAAGACATTGAGGGTTGCACCTTTATGCACAATCCGTGGAAGGGTTGTGGGTTGATTTCTTTTCTGCGATACGCAAACCACTTTGAATCATTGTTCCTCATGTGGTTTACCGTTCTGATTACATGTAAATGCCACAGAAGTTGATGCAATAAATCGTAAATGAAAAGGGTAAGTCTGTGTTTGCGCTGTGGCAAGATAATATAGTGAAAAACCATCCTCAGACAACCCCAGTTGAACAAATGTGTTGTATACTTTTGTCCGACAAGATTGTCCGCCGCGGCGAGGTTTGTTGGACAAAGTAGTTTGTCGAACACTATGGGTCAAACGTAATGGTTTGTCGGATGCAATTAGTCGGACAAAATGGTTTGTCGCTACAACTATAGTCTGACGTTATGGTTTATCAAACACAATGGGTCAGTAATAATGGTTTGTCGATTACACTTAGTCGGTTAGTCGCATGGTTTGTCAAACACACATATCTTTCTTTTCGATGAGAAGTCTTTCAACAGATTATCCAGTAAGAGGTAGGCCTGGGCAATCTTTATATTAGAGACATATTAGAGACGTAGTCCTCTTGAACAATTGAAAGTTGAGACAACGACAGTTTCTTTCACGTGCAAGCAAGTGACACATACATTTTGCCTAATATGTCTTGCGAAGTCCTGCCACTTAGTTAATTACATTTTAACCACAGCCTTTCACCTTTACGGGAATTTTTCCCCACTTTTCCATGAAACCAGCTGTTCGTCTACCAAAAACAATTGTGATTTATAACAGCGGTACGGACGGTATTGCATAATTTTCACCGTTTTTAACTTGACTGTAGTTTACCCACCGCTGGCTTTAAGGCTGTCAAAGTGAAACAAATATTATTGGGGGGAAAAGAAGTGTTGTTTTCTTTTTACCAAAAATGTGTTTACCACAATGATACATCGAAGGAACTCGTTTTCAAAAGCCTAAATTCACATATGACTGCTTTTGCTAATGATGCAAATCAACGTTATTGTATACATGTCTCTTTAATAAATATTATGTGAGAAAATTGACATTGAACAGAAAACTGCTTGAGTTGCACCAGCTGCGAGAACCATAACCCGGAGTTAAGACCCCAAACTACCACCTGTATTGAAGGTCGATAATGAATTATGTTTTCTTCACAGATGGTGATCGTGCTGTTGTGAATGCTCGTAATGACTTTACCTGTCATTTCTCGTTATTAAGTGCCCCCATGAGGGAGCTTTATTGGAAACATTTGTATTTCTTTCCAAGGTGGCTTTATTTCAGACAGGCCAAAGCAAGTCGATCTCTGTTGGGTTTTTTATTTGCCTGACATGTCGCCTCTTGAAGATTGTAAGCTATAAAAAAAAAACTAGGCATATAATGACTTGATCTTTGGACTGGTTGATCTTTATTTCTCTTCTTTCTCTTTGCGTCTCGAAAGCGTTAATTAATTTACGGAAACGATAGCGCTCGCAAATCGATTTGTTTATTCTTTTGGGGTTGACAGTTTTGCTTCTTCGCGAATTGATAAGATCGGCGTGGAGATTTAACATGAGGGGTTAGGGTCATCGTTACCTAAGATTGCCCCGTTTACTTTATTAGAAACTGAACTTTGAAGATGATGAAGTATCGACGTTATGAAACATTTTCATGTAATTTCAAAAATGAATGTCCGCTTAAAGACAAAGTAAATCATTGGTTTATGGGACCGTTCGATTGTTTTAATCC
>CM021526.1:27293199-27306873 GCA_010994315.2 Pisaster ochraceus | reverse complement strand
GAAACGTTTCAAGCATGAAACGTTTCCGGTTCATGGCTGCCATCTTGAGTGAGCGTTGACTAAATATCATTCTTTGTTTTTTGCCACTTTGTTTACGTACAAAACAGGTGCTTAATATATATTTGTTCACACGACAGCAGTTTAGCAGGTGTCTCTTGCTTATTTTCAGCATGAGCGCGAAATGTTACAAATTGCATCACGTGAGAGGACAACTTTATGTTTTGACTGCCACGGGTCCCTTGAGATTGGCAGTGGTAGATGTAGATGTAAATGCAAAACCTGCTCGCAGTTCAAGCACCGCGAGACAAAACCGGACGGCACTGACAATGTGATAGTTCTCGGACCGATAAGTCTATAACAAAAGTCATGTGATTTCAATATTTCTCGGACCTTGGGTCTTAGGATTTGTCTGCGATTGAAACCTGGCTCCATCCAGCGTGATCCTTATTTTATAGCGAGCTTGCCCTTTAAATCTGCAACACAGAGGTGTTGATAACGGACCGGTTCGAGGGAGTGGTTGGTACATATCGAGGGAGAACAGTGACCCCGCCCTGCAGGGCGCCACAATGCCGACTGTCTGTCTGTCTGTCTGTCCGAAGCATGCTTGGGCCATGGATATAGACCATTCTTAACTTCACCACGAATCGTCTGACTTTACAGCCTTACTTGTTTCTATACTGAAGAAAAAAATGTTGGGAAAAAAATTCAGTTTCCCCAACTACCTTATTAATGTCTTCTGTCGCTGAGCAAGAATCAAATTCACGGATTTGCTTTGGTCAACTCTTCCCATTTTTATCGGCTACTTTGACAGCGAAAGCAAAAAATGCAGACTGGACAGGAGCTCTTCTCAATTCTGATCCATCCTTACGTTTTGAATTTTGAGTGGTTTAGTTACGGTATATTAACAATCTTGCTCGCAATTGAATGTGAAGTCTCGCGCCCAAAGTGCTCAATTTCGTATGTGTATGGGATGGGAACCCATGTTCTTAAAAGAATTTCCGAATTCTCGCGAGACTTGCATAATATATGATGCTCATACAAGATGCGTAAACCATTTTTAACGTAGTAGCACATACGTGTCATTCTAAAAGTGAGTTGGTCTTCAATTTATGGGCAATCAATTTATCATCTCTATTGTTTAATCAAAATCAAGTACCCCTTTTTTCGTGTAGATTTTTAAAGTCTCAGTGAACGCACCTGCATCTGATGCCAATTAGTTGTCTCAAGACACATTAGGTACATTTCCGGATTCAGTTGACGCACCTCTTTGACCCTGACGCTATTATTCCAAATCGCATAATTCTTATTTTTTCCTGCATGTGGAATGGAGTTTTGATCACTTAAAGAAACCACAAAACATGATTTGTGGACAAATGAACCTAATGATACGCATTAATGTTGTTGTCAATCATGAGCCTCCAAACATAATAACTTCAGAATAATGTCATGAAGGTGTCATGATTTACTGCCACCTCGTCTTGGATTTCAATCTAATTCTACATTTCTGCGAACATGAACCAAATAGAGTTAGGGGTCATGTGCAAGGGCGGTCGTTCAACCCACAGGCTGTGAAGTATTTGGAAGGAGTGTATGTCTCTAGGGGTATATATTACAGGTGAATTCAGCAAAAAACACGGCGATCAGCTGATTGATGTTACCGGAATTGTTTATAACATAGGTAGATCATTTCTTTGGTCAGCTGGGTAAAGGTCGAACAAAGACTCCGATTTGCCTTCGTGACAACTAAACAAATCAAGGGATTGATGTAGAATACTTTGAATTGTTAGTACATTTGGTGTAAGCTCCTTGACATTGCTTTGATTTCAAGCATTCTTTCAGCTGTTGTACTTAATATAGAGCTTGCTGCTACAACCAAAGGCGTTTTTGATCATCGTTAGAAAATATTTTCTCTTGTGAAACAGTTTTCATCAAATAATATACATGCTTTCATCAAATAATATACATTTCCCTTTAGTGTCAGTAACAAGCTAGACCCTTGTGATTTGCAAGATAAACAGAACACTAGCTTGGCCTACGGCCCATCACATGTCAAGATTTCCAGTCCAGTCAATCAGTACAATGTATGAAGAGAAGTACCTGCCGTACCATATCCTTTCTTGTAGTTCGTTCTGATCAGCCAACATGAGTTTATTAATCAGAATACACAACCTGAGGGTTTCTTTTGTCTCCGATAATTGACCTGTATTCCCTCAGTCATTGGATCATGGGGATGAAAACAAACGCCGAGGGTCGACCTGGGAGTAACAAAAACAGTTTTGTGAACCCCAAGGCATGCTTTGAGCGTGAGTGGTCAGAGTGTTCCCCCAAACCCTACCTTTTTAATTCATTTCTGTATCCAAAGGTACTTGAAGTAATCAGGTTGAACTCCCCTTTCTAAGTGTCAACAAATCACAATACCTTTCAGATTTGCCATAAAACTTCACTCCAAGGTACCAGCAAGGCAAAGTAACCGTGCCAAACATTGCCCCATAGGGAACCTGGCTCACAGCGAAACTTTGTATTTGTCTAACATCCTCGTTCAAACGGGAACAGAAACTAGTATTAAAAATAAAACATGTTTTGTTTCCTTTTTCTTCAAAAGGATAAGTCAATTAACACGTGTTTTTTTAAACAGCTGTTGTTTATAATATTTGGCTAGACTTGTTCAATTTATTACCCCCCCCCTCCAACCTTAAGCACCCCCTCCACCTCTCCCCCTGTCCTATAACAAAATATACAAACACTTTCTTGTGTACTATATTGAAATTGAAGTTTAGAAATGGTCAGAATTTACTACCAAAATTGAACTTGTTATTCCATGAACCTCTCGTCGAATGATGGCATCCGTGGTGGCCTAGAGCGAACATTCGTATCTTTTTTCAGAAGTACAGTCTCACGGGGGGGGGGGGGGGGGGGGGGTAGGGGCAGATCATTCTCCGTTGCAGCACCACATCTCTGGAATCAGCTACCTCTTCATATTAAAAACTCCGATACTATTCACCTATTCAAAAAAGTCTCTCAAAACATACCTCATGTCGAAGCATCTGTTTCTGTTGAAGAACCCCCCAAAGAGAGAAAAGAAAAATGACAAATGAAAGTAAATAAATAAGTAAATAAACAAAAAAAATAGACAGCTTTAAGAATAAAGAGCAACTAAATATATCAATGAAATAAACATTTAACTCAATTAATAATTAAAACAATATATGAAACAAAAACCACAACTCAGAACTGCATTTTTTATTTATGTTTTATTTTACAAGCACCTCAATCCGGAATTCAGCTTCCCCCTTTTTTCAGTGTGGTTCAGATGCCAGCATATTTAAAAATTGAAGCACTCCATCTTTATCAGAATGTTCTTAAATATGTCAAGAGCAAAATAATATATTTCCCAGTGAACATTTCTGCTCTCTGGCCGACTTTTTTTTTTATCTCAGAGGTTCAATTACCACATCATACAAAGAATTCAACTTCTTCTCTCGGGTCGATGTTTTTCTCTCATAGGTCCAATTCCTGCATCATACAAAGAATTTAATAATGATGCCCAATAACTCTTTTCTTTCCCCCGGCATCTGGAAGAGTTTCAAATCTCACCTCCACGAGATGAGAGACATAGTTCTCATAGCTGTATCGTTTTACTTGGAGATTTACAGCTGTCCTCATAATGTCTGCTCCATCGTCCAAGCTCACTGGAAACAAAACAAGTTTTCGCCGTCAGATTCGAACATAAAACTCGTGTAACATTGTACATTCCTTTAGGTTGGCAGTCTGAAGTGTATGGATTGTGGTATTTGTTCTTTTCTTCGAAGTAATTGTTTTGTTACTGCAGCTATATAAAAGGGTTTGGCCTGTATCCGCCCTGTGCATGCTAACTTCAAAAATTCAATACCGGTACTAAAATATGTAAAATATTTTCTTTGGGGATTTTATTAAAAGAGATGACAAATGTACAAAGTCTGGCTTGAATGTTCATGGCACGGTTTGATAGATCAGTTGAAGTTGACAAATTACTTAATCCGGGGGGGGGGGGGGGCTGCATTGCGAAATACATATCACAATCCATAAATAAAAAATTTATTGCTTGTGACTAGTCCCACTTTGGCAAGACAAGAATTATTCTTTTCGTGCCAACAATATTATCATACAATTTGTTAAGTTACAACTTGTTTTAGGCCTACTTTTTTAGGCCTTCTTGCTGGCGTAGCTTCAAGGCACAGTAGAGGCTACATGTTAATTAGGCCCCTTTTTTGTCATGAGATCGAATGTCACCAATGTCTCGAATGTCACCAAACCTATATTTGCATTGGATGTGGTTTGAGTCATTAATAAAGGCTCATTTTTGTATATTTCCACCCATAATTTGGGTACATTTTACCCCATCATTGCCGACATCGCCATTATGTCGAGTTGTCTTAAACTAGTGGTATCTTGAACTGCCTTTAACCTCTGTGGACGCCGGTTAATACTGGATCCATGTGACGTGGCGTGTGTTTTCAGTTCCTAATTTTACGTGGGTTTTCCCGGTTGGGGTTTTTCTTCCCACAACAACAAATGAGCTTGTCTCCATCGTCTTCTTTCCCCACAGGCATCTTCAGACTTACAGGTTATAATGTTAATCTGGGTTCCCTTGGTTAATTAATTCATTACCGGAAATGTTTTAAATTAAAAAGTTGTACAAAACAAATAATGTACCACAGCAATCAGTATTTATGAAGCCCTCTTTTAATATAGTGTTTATTTTGCATGGATTGTCGTGGCCGAGCGGTTAACATCATGGGACTCAGCTCTGCTGATGTTTAGTGATCTAAGAAGTGTGGGTTCGAGTCCCGTTGTGGCACTTGCTTCCTGTGAGCAAGATACTTGCTTTATCCTTTGAATGGGACATTAAGCCGAAGGTCCCGGTACTAAGGCCGATGGTGTATGTAAAAGAACCCGGTACATTTATCGAGGAAGAGTAGCGGTTAGCCCCCGTGTTTCTGGTTCTCATAGCAAGTACACTTGTTTACAGGTTCCCTCTGGCTTGCGAGCTACATTGGTTAAGTTCACTTATACGGGGCTTCCTGGGTTACATCATCCAAAAAAAAATTCGTGTAGTAATAATAATGTTGTAATTTTTTGCACAGTCTTACCGCTCTAAACATACTGTGTTTACCTCAATGGCGATGTATTGGAAACAACAACATGCAAGTGTGACAGAGCTCAGAGTAGCCAAGAGAACAATTGTCAATCTATTCACGATGTGGTGCCATTTAAAGAGCAGCATGTATAATTATCTCAATGTGAAAGGCAAATTAATCTCCAATTAATATTTACCCTTTCAAGGCCACGCGACACGATTGTAAGTCACAAACAAGACGCCTGTCACTCCCCATTTGGCCAACTTCTAGAAACTACTGGAGCCAATCGGGGCTGGAAAGATTCCAAATTAAAAGTTGTGGGATATGGGTTGCAGTCACAGATGCAATTTATACAGTAGATGCAACTATGGGCTACTGATTGGGCTACAGCGTAGGCGAAACTTAGCACGCGAATCGTACACGTGTATGATCAATAAGCGATGATTGTTCTGACACTGGTATGAGTTTTCAAGTCATCAGCGTCGAATATTTGAGGGGCTTGATTACTTTTCGACAGCGGTCCACCTGGCGATGTGTTCTTCTGAATTAAAGTTATTGCACTATAGAGGTTTTTTTGGTCTATTAGGTTTAGCATTACCATGCCACCGTAAGGTGTATTTGTTTCATTAACGCTTAATTAAAAATATGTAAAGTGCTGTGACTATTCTCAAATGGGGTATGACGAGCAGCTATAGGCAGCCTCCCACACAGGCTGGCTCCAGCATCGCCCACGCCTCCCTTCACCCCCCCCCCCGAAGTTTCACAGACTTCGATCAGCGAGGGAACTGGTATGCCCATGCAACCAGTAAGGGAGTGGTAAACAGGAATCTGGCTCTATCTTGGGACAGACCAGTGGTGTCAACATAGCCGTAATAATGACTGTCTACATCTACCGGTCTTGTGTGGGTGTAGGCCTAATTGGCAATCATTTTAAAGTATACATTTTAGGAATGGGTGGGTGTTTTTAATTTTTGACTTTTTTTTCTTTTCATTTCAATCATTAATTCTGTTTGTGAAGCGAATGGCTCTTTTAAAGTCTTAGAAAGCGAAATAAATCACTTTACTGGCCAAGACAAATGGAGAGAAGACAAAAGAGGGAAGTTTCAGTTTTAGATGTGGGAGGAAATCCCCAGAGAATTATATCAAGGAAAACCAACGCAATCAGGTAGGGACTGAAAACTCAACCCAAATAGTGCTACCGATGGGATTCGAACCGGGGTGTGCCAGAGGCGAGATTACCACTACACCAACCCGACCGCCCTGTAGTCAGTGGTCAGTGATGGAAAAGGATTATACAGAGAGTCGTGTACTGAACAAAAATAAGTGAATAATTTGAATCGGATATTGTCTTAGTGCACAACACTTGCATTATACCAAACTTGCTTTACCCGATTGATACAGTGTACTATGAGTACTAATTGATGTTGCTCCCTCGTAAAAACACACGGCTCAATTTACATGAACAAAACAAATTGGGTCTTTCCTGTGTTCGAAGGCTGTCCAATAAAGTCTGGTCCAAGTCAGAACCCATTATTTTAAATTTACCCAAACAATCAAGAAGAAACGTGAAATCTGTCATGGAATAATTTTCCAACAACTCCCACTGCGACTTAGAAACCCAAATACATCAACATCGTTCCTGTAGAGCTTTTCTCAAGAGAATGCACGGGTTTAAGTTCTCTGTCGTTGCTTTCCTTTTATACATTTGCGCTATTAAATGAATGACTTGCAGTCCCCCTCCCTTCCCACCCACTCACTTCCTCTCGAAACCCCTTCCCCCTGTAAATGGATTTCAGATGACAGGCATTCCAAACCTTTGTTATACAGCTATGTGACAGAGCAACCCATCAGAATACCCCGTATTATTGCAGTGCTGTCAATCTGGCCTACATTCCTCTTCACTGCGAGCGGAAGGCCCCTAAAACAATCTTCCAACTCTTTCCTGTTTTCTGTCCAGTCTTCTCCTTCAACTCTCCACTGTAGAGGGAAGGCATTTACATCAATCTTACACTTTTACCAACATGTCCTCTCTGCTCGTTCTCCAAAATCAATTGAAAGCATCTTCATCAACCTCCACAGCAGAGAGACGCTGTTCATTGACTTCAGTTTTCATTATCTGCAATCCACTGGAGAAGGACGCCTCTTCTACATCTTCCATATCTCTCTATCCAGTACTTCTCTCTAACTCCAATGCAACGCCGGAGTATTCATTGACGTCGTGTTTTTTTTCATCTTCTGCTTTCGACTACAGAAGGACTCCACTTTGGCAGTCGTCCATCACTCTCTATCTAGGCTTGCTCTCTGCTCACTTGAGCATTTCTTCATCTTTTGCTCGTCAATGCAGAAGGACGCTAATTTTTCAATCTTCCGTCCCTCTATCCATGCAACGCCGGAGTATCCTTGATGGTCATTTCTGCATATTCTGCTCTCCAATGTAGATGGACGCCTCTTTTGCAATCTGTCACCCATTTCTGTCAAGTGCTGCTCTCCGCTCCCGTGAAACGCCGGAGCATTTATTGAACTCATGTCTTCATCTTCTGCTCTCCTCTGCAGAAGGAAGTCTCTTTTGCAATCTTCAATCTCTCTCTATCCATGCAACGCCGGAGTATTCATTGATGTCAGTTCTTCATCTTCTGCTCTCCTCTGCAGAAGGACGTGTCTTTAGCAATCTTCAACCCCTCTCTATCCATGCAACGCCGGAGTATTCATTGACGTCAGTTCTTCATCTTCTGCTCTCCTCTGCAGAAGGACTCCGCTTTCAGTCCCTTTCTTTCCAGTGCTGCTTTCTTCACCAACGCAACGCCGGAGTATTCATCGATGCCATTTATTCATCTTCTGCATGCTCTCCACTGCAGAAGGACGCATATTTTGCAATCTTCCATCCTTCTCATTGCTGCTCCCCGCTCCCGTGAAACGCTGCAATTTTCCCAGATGTCTCGTCTCTGCATTTTACTCTCAACTGCTAAAGGCAGGCCTCCTCAACTTCCTTTCATTCCTTTGGTGCGTTCTCAGCTCCAATCATTACAATATCCTCTGGTTTCATCTTCTTCTGCATCTTCTGTACTATCTGCTGCGAATGGAAGTCTTTTCAACAGTTTTCCCCAACTGTTGCTCTCCCCTCCAAAACAAAGCCGTTTAACAACCAATGCAATCTCTCCATTTTCTATACTCAACACTGCAGAATGAAGACTTCCCAGTAGTCTTCGAAACCTCTTTATCATGTGCTCTCTGTTCCCATGTATCGCCACAGTATTCCCGTGAATATAATGCAATTTTTCTATATTTTACTATTCACTGCAGAGTGAAGGCCTCCGCAGCAATCTCCCAACCCTCTTTATTCTGTGCTCTCTGTTTCCATTCAACGTCACAGTGTTCTCTTATAATGAAGTATTTCCATTTTTACTCTTCACTGCAGGATGAAGGCCCTTTCAACAATCTTCTAACCCTTTTTTATCTTGCGCTCTCTGTTATGTAACGCCGCAGTATTTCCCATTAATTTCATCTCTCAGTCGTTCACTCATCACGTCAGAAGGAGGGCCTCTGCAGCAATCTCCCAACCCTCTCTCAGTGGTCCCCTGTCGTATCTCAGTATTCCGTAAAACCGAGCGTGGGCTTCTCGGGATCATGTTCCCTCTAGCATGTACAACCAGTCTGTTGATACGGTATTGTGCTTTATTTCCATCATGTATCCTAGCTTGGTGCCCCCCCCCCCCACTCCATTTCTTTGATTTGACTTCTCTGACGGTATTATTACCTCTGCTTGCTACCCTGAGATTTGTTGTGAAGCTGTAGTTTTGCAATATTTTCCTCCGTTTCCCCCAGAGCACGCAAGTGATCAAAAAGCGAAAGATGAAAGTATCAAGAAATTACTAGTTCTAACTAGTAGTCCGAACTGGTTTTCATTAAGCGTTAACGTAGACCTTTATTTGATATACGAAAGCAATTAGCAAATATCGACACAGGTTTTACCCGTTATTCTTGTATCCAGATGAAATAATTTGTATTGGAAAGTTCAAAACAATTTAACTATCTCGTTTGACTCATACAAAGTATATATAATTATTTTAAAACCAAAATGAGTATTTTCATTTGCATAATCTTTTCCCCTGTTGTTTCCTTTTGGGATGGGATAACTAAGAGATACAGTTGGACCGATTCAGAGTCGCCAGAGGTAAAAGCAACATCTTTCCCATGTGTGCCTCAATTTCTAAGAAATGTTCATTAAATGTATTTACTGATTTAAATCCATAAATAGCCGAATTAATTAAAACCGCTGCTCCATCGGAACTGAACTGCATCCAGTGCAATCAGTCATTACATCGGAACGTTTCTATTTATACAAAACTCCCTCAACATTCTATAAGATGTTGATGTCAAGGTTCTTGTTAATTGTCCGTGGAATAATTGATGTTGCCCGATGAAGGGTGGAATTGTGCATCTGTTTAAGAGGAAGTAAATTTCATTTATTTTTTTTTACAGAGCGGCAGTGCTTTAATTTACCGTGACTAATTAGATTTATGTTTGATGTTTAGGACAACGGTGCATTCATATGGAAACAATTTGACTTCAGTCTGCCATTTGTAAAATTATAAAATGAGATATGTGTGCATTTTTTTGCATTTGTTTTCCTGTAAATATCCGGTATTATATTATTAGTTTTTAAAGGATTTATAAGTTATTGGTAATAAAGGGAACACTTTTGTACAGAAAACCTTTTTGATATCAACTTCGATACCCGTGCGTTTGTCCCTCGAAACTGTTACGTCTGAGTTGCTGCCAGGTGCCAGTGAATCTTGTCCCTCAACCAACTTCTTATTACGATTTGCCGGATCGGAATAAGGGCGTGAACGTATAGAATCCCATACACAACATAGCTATTTCGTGTTTTATGAAAAACGTGACCAGCTAACTTGATGAAATGTTCACATGTTGGTCATTAATGTGTGTAAACTAAAAAGGGAGATCTGTGAACGGGGAAATGGTTAATACTTCCAAAAAGAAATCGTGCTCAATGAATGTTCTTCTTTCTCTCTCTTATGAAGTTTGTAGCAGGGTTTGTAGTGTGCAAGCAGATGATGATATTTGTGTCAAAACAAAAACTTCTGAAGAAATGTCGCTAGACGAAATGCACATTCATCGCGAAAAAATGTGTTTATATGCCACCATGGCCTAGAAAACTGTTTATTGAGGACAAGGTATTCCATGCATCCATCTCGCCAATTACCTCAGGCAGCCTTCAAAATGCATATTCGCCCTTTGTGTATCAAAGATTGAAGTATTATTAAGTCGGTGACAGTTGTGATGGATCAAACAGACACGAAGTCGCCTCATCGTCCTCCAAATTAGCTACTCACCCGCTCACAATGGTCAGCCCCCGTTTCATTCCGAATGCCACAAGGCAGAACGGACTTCCCTTCCACTCCCAACCTGTGATGTAAGCGATAATAATTCCGGCCAATAGTGATTTTATTGTGTATAATTACCTGTCACCACGATCGATCCGTTTTGTAGCTTCAATTTAATGTTACCTGCGCACGCGCAACTGCTGATCAGCATCACCAGATTTCGACCCCTTATAATAATTACTATTATTAGACTGCTTTCTCGGCGATGGACCTCTGGAAGAATAAGCACGCAATCTGATCATTATATCACCCTTCATTTGTGCCGCTGCCAAAACAGGAAGCGCAATAACAATTCCATGTTAAAGGAAGTGTACGGGGAACCTGGGAAGAGGGTTGTAAAACGCCTACAAGTACACCTGATATCCCAAATAGAACTATATTATATGCGAACAAACGGTTGACAGTTTTAGCTCTATTCATATAGCAAGTAATAATACAATATGGTTAAGAAATTTAAGTATAACTTCTTTTGTTTGTTGTATGTTAAAATGAATAACATGACATTAATCTATTTAATCTTTCCCTGAATGAGCCTCAAACGTGCCAGGTGAGAAAAAACAGTCCTTTGAAAGTTCAGTGCACTTTCTTTACTTGCATCCAGGTTGAGATTTGGTGTTAGTTTGCCACCCTTTAAAAATCTAAGGACGACAACACAGTGCACCAACAACATTCCTGTGCCATAAATCATAATTTGGGTGATACATTTTCAGCAAACTTGATAATGTCCTTTGAATTGTATTAATTTGTTTTCAGCAAAGTGATCACTCATCACATATAACTGTGAGCTGCTCTCAAAAGGATCGTGTTTCACACACACACACACACACAACCCTGTGTTCAACATGAAAAACATAAGTGTTAAAATGGGTCGGAAATGAACTGGTGCCTTTATTAATGCCAAACATTTCAGTGCAATTTGTTTTTGGTTGTTGTCCGGAAACGAAGTAATGATGTACAATTGTTTGACCTAGTTTTTATTAAGACTCGGTACCAGGGAGAGCTAAACTTGGTTTGTTTTGTAGAAAAAAAAACTCACCACTTGGTCATTAACCCCTACATGGTTATAGACACCACGCCTAACACATTGAAACTGGTCATTTGCCGGCTTAGCTAAAGAGGGGTTTATTGAGAGGCAATAAATGCAGTGGGGTTGGTTTCGTATAGGTGTGTCTAGTCTGTGTAGGATATGACAAAACTATGCCCTGGCGCCTTGTTTTAAAAAAATGACAGAGGTGGTTTCACTTCGGCTCTCTTTTTCCTAAGGCAGGCTGACAACTTTATTTCTGAAAAAGCTCGCTTGCGCTTTTGGCAATAACAGACAGGTGACTTGTTTGCATACTTGGTTTTTTGATAATATCAATGTAGTCTTGAGGCTGCACTCGTGATCATCGTCAAATCAATTGAACAAACAGAAATAACAGGTAAGATTGGTCACGGGTACGCTACACTGATGCACTTTAGGGTCCCATCTTTTTTGAAGAAAAAACGGCGAACAATGGTGCTATCCATTTTGTCAAGTCTCTTGAACAAGATTCGCCCTGATTACACCATCTACATCAAAATCTATTGAAAAGAAATGACATACATTACAATACAGATACGAGACCAACCCATCATGAGTGAATTTAGATGTAACGGACACACAGATGTTGAAATAGCTATAATACTCATCTGTGACTTGTATAAAAAAGCTCGGCACCGGTTACAAAGTTCATACCAGTATAGGAATCCTCATTTGTAAGGACGAGGAACGACCGTAAACTGCACCTTGTAGAACCGTTGCTTGTTTGATCGCGTACATTCAAAAGTGGACGCAAACGCCACTTCTTACTGGCTGTTTCAAATCGCAGTACTCTCTAAGATTTAGGCTGAAATTCCACCAATCTTTTGAAACTATAGGGACAAAACCATCTGCAGTTGTCACGAGTTTCATTCGATTAGAGTGAACTTCAATCTAAAACTCACAGAGAGTAATCATCAGTCTTGTACCGAGTGAAAGTGCAGGTATAAAGATGCATGTGTTTTAGAGATACACCGTCGTTCCGGTCTATCAATCAGAACACGGATTCACTAATGCGGTTATAATTTCATAACTTTGGTCATGCGTACAGTATCATTAGTCTCCTTACAAGGTGATTGATGGAATGCAATCATATCCTGCTGTCTGCAGGTCATGTCATTGGGTTCATAACCGTCTTGATGCAAGACTAGTATGTCAGTTTTTGGAATGAATGCGATAGACTTCAAGGATTGCAGTTTCCTCACTATTTATATCAAATGATAAGTTAAAATATTGTAAAGCTTTGGATCGAAACATGAAAATACCTTGCTCCCACGTTCCTTCTCAATTATGAAGGAAATCGTTTGGACTCAACAACAAATTTACTTCGACTGGATTGTGATGGTTTAATCTATCCCAGGCTATACCGAAGATGGATTGAGAAAGAGCTGCAGACATAATTCTTTCTGGTTTGATTAATAGAGACAGCAAAAACAGTGTTTGGGAATCCAAGATCATATGGGTCAAATCAAGGATCTCCGAAGGACTTATGATGTACAACATTAAAGTCATATTTATTATACATTACCTGCTGTATAACTCGAAGTATTTTATACACCCGGGGTTTTCAAAATCAAAAAGCGAATAAAAAACGCCAAATAAATACATTTCGCAGAAAGTTGCAAGCATTGGACTTCATGTTGGCACATAAGTGGGTATCTGAAGGTGACGGCATCCATTGAGTACGGACTTGACTTGTCTCAACAACAAAAAGGCCCCCTTATTTGACAGATAAGTTCTATCACTTCTGAAATCTGTTTCCTCGCCATTCAATTAATTACATGAAAAGTGACTTTACAGAAATGAGTTCGTTACAGCTTTGGCATGCGGATCGTTGAGTGTCACGTCAGGTTGCATGTAGAAGAGATAAATAGTATTCATCCATTAATATTATCATCCAAGTTTGTTTCATCGACGACATCGCGTTGACAACTTGAGTTCTATCGCTCACCAATGACGTTTCAGTAACAGAAATTTCTATCAACGTACATCCTCGACAGCCCTGTTTGTCTGCTCGATGCGGACAGTGACGAGTGACCTAAAATGACATCACCATGGTTTCTCGATCACTGGTGGTCCTTTGGGAGTTGGG
>CM021526.1:27271910-27292199 GCA_010994315.2 Pisaster ochraceus | reverse complement strand
AAAACAGTTTTTAGATTTAACTTTAATTTGTATTTATTCGTGATTTGTTTAGTGGGGACAGTTGATATAAAACAGATGACATAGATACATCCTGTGCAGACCTTGTCATTAAATCTCTGGTCAGTTCAGGTCACCGTGGATATGACGATGAGACCCGGTGGAGACTACAGAGAAGCCAGCCAGCTATCTTCTAAGAACCCCTGGGGAGGAACACCTAGATATGAGGGCTTCTCTGGGGTCCTTCGTTGTTTAATGACTGTATGGTAACAGTAATATTCTGCTCCTCAAAACCTCCAATGCCTTCAACAACTTTTGGCAATAAGGACATCCGCATGTCCCAATCGCAACTATAAAAAGAAAACGAGTTCTTTTCTGCGGACTCAGTTTTTACCCTGCCCAGTATTTGAACCCAAAAGTTTGATGACTAAGGGCACCAAACCTTGAATGTGATCCACTTAAACACACAGCCGTCACAATCTCTTATGTCATACCAATGTGAAGAGCTTCATTTTAGAATTAGCTACCGGGCGATCTTGGGGGTCTACTGGTAAGACATCCGCTGTAGAATGGCAAAACGGGTCGTGGGTTCTAATCCCACCGAGTTTCTATGCCTGTGGCTTTTTGTTCACATCGGACGCGGGAAAGTACTGACTGTGCGGTGTTTTTTACACATCGGTGTAGCATTGGTGTAGCATCTCCCCGATGCAAATTTAACATTGTTGTTAAACTATACTCGTGTTTGTGAATGTGTAGCACCGCAGTGGCTCAAATCAGCAGTTTACGGGGCTGGTTTCAATTCTAATAACTTGAAGTCAGTACAGCAGATCTAAGATATCGCAAACCACCTTAGAGGGTTACACGTGTTACACCAGTTCATTGGCACCTCTCAGATCTGAAAGAATGTCAAGGAGGGCAAGTCACATATGCCTCCTCTTTCAGTTTGATTGTTATATTGTGACTTAGGCAAACCATACGTTTTCAATCTGACCTACTTTGTTTCAGTGTGGCCTACTTTCCCTTCCACCTTGATCTTTGGATACTCTCAAACACGTTCCTTTAACCAAATACTTTTGATTGTTTAATTGTGTGCCACTGCTGTCAGATTAAAGGGACCCAAGGCAACGATAATGAATCCAAACTACAAATCGTATATCACATTCAAAGGCTACCTCATGGGTTTGATGCATCGTTGTATTTTGTAAGAGTTCCTTCTTTTCTATCCTCAATATAGTCTTAAGTAACACAAACTTATACCTAATTCAAATGGAAAGTGAGCGTTCGACTACAATTCCCTCTCACGAAGCTTTTTTGTTTGTTTGTTTGTTTGTTTGTTGGTTGGTTGTTCTGTTGTTGTTGTTCTTGTTGTTATCGTTGTCGCTGTCGTTGTCGTTGTCGTTGCTGTTGCTTTTGCTGTGGTTGCTTTTGTTGTTAGTGTTTTTGTTGTTGATGTTGATGTTGTTGGTGTTGTTGTTGCTGCTGCTGCTGTTGTTGTCGTTGTCGCCGTTGCCATTGTCGTCGTTGTTGTGGTTGTTGTTTTTGTTTTGTTTTTTTGCTTGTGTTTTTGGACGGAAATGTTTCTCGAACTGTCGGTGTTGGTGCTTGACGGGGACAAAACTTTTTATTTATTTTCTTACACTTTCAAGGAGTAAATAATTATTACGTCTTTGTGAGTAAAACTCAATTAAATTATATAATGTATTAATGTAAAATAACAATATTTTTCTCAGCGTTCCACGACCCAAACCTTGTACTCATAAATATTCACTTTGTTGTCGTGAGGTAATACCACAGACTGTGTTTAACCCCGCTCTCGTTGCATTTTTTTACCATGTCTGTGTTAATACAAGTGTCGCTGGTACTTTAATGTTGATTTTGCATTGCATTTGTATGGGCCTTTGCAGGGAACCATGAAATAGCGCGGCCAACGGCTCGAAAAGTTTGGCCGATCAAAAATCAAAGAAGTTTCTTTTTTCCAATCGAAATTCCACAATAATATAGAGAAAAGGTACCATCATACCTGTAATTAAATAATAAACCTTATGCATTGAAGTCAACCAGCCGCCAACTGAGAGGTAAAACGATGGCAAAAATCGAAATGCACAGATTTGTACGCTCGGCGCACTGGACGGCCAATGAACAACCTCCTTTTGACCTCTTGGCGAGTGCGCTTTACTTAATGACATCATGTGACTTTTAACATAGCGTGGAAAATATTCAGCAATGAATTTAGTATGAGATTTTGTTTAAATCCTACTTTAAAAACTGTTTTTAGGTCACTACCAATCAAGTTGCTGGCCTTTAAAATTTAAAGTTGGTACATCTGTCAGCCATTAGATTTTAGCTTGAACTAGTTTTTGCGAGGACATGAGTTGTTATGTGTTGGTTACCAAATAGTGACCACCAGCTAAACATGATTGTGGCGCGTGTAATCACAGATTGCATATCGATATGATGGATTATTTGTTATACATGTTTGTATGTATGTTATGATACACTCCTTGGAGACGAAAAAGCCAATGCTATTTTTAAAGTATCATGCTTGAAGACACTTTCAAATGAGCTTGTCCTGAGTGAAACGAGCATTTCTATTTGACATGAGAAATCTGTCTGGAATGCTACATTTACTTGTCCTTATTATCCCCCTCACATCCTCTTGTGGTTCACAAACGGAGGTTCGTCTGACACGACAGGTACCGCACTCAGGGCACGATCTCCAGGGTAGCTATAGTCCTGGGTCTTGGTAACCTCAAGTTCGTGATCTTTAGTGCGAAAAAGACTGGAGGGGTACCAGAAACCATAACAACATCTCACCTGTGGAGGAAAAAAAGCCCCTGAGCTTGCTAGGAGAGGAATAATAGTGTCACAGAGTTACGGGGCAGGGGGGGAAGCCAAAAACCACAAGAATGTTGTAGCAGCACTTTGTGTGCCACATGAATGTAGGTTGGGAAATGTTGACTTGGGCAGCAGATATTTGAATTCCCTGCTGTCTGTTTGTGTTATTCGTCTTGATTTTTAATCGCGTTTAGACTTTATCAAAAGTAAGTAGATTGTGCCCAGTGTGTGTGGTTGGTGTGGGAAGCTTAGCAGCATTGTTCTGGTATTTGCACAGTTTTGTGTTTAAAGCAGACTGCCCTGGGTGACTTTATCTGTTAGTGTCCTCTCAAGGAGAAAGTTCGCTGTGGCCAATCTGTCGGCTTCAATCCATTGTTGGCAGAAATTAGGAGCTAGACTCGCACTGTTAAGCTTAGTTTCTTTGTATCTTTATGTTGGGTACCCGGGCACATAAATGCTTTCAGCTAAATTCTTTAAATAGAGTAGTTTTATAATATCAAATTAAAGATGTATACTGTTGATTCCTATAAGCAGCCCATCATATAAAAATGCAAGGAGAATCGGCGCAAAGAAACACGTTTAAAAGGCCTGTGTCACTGGATCCAAAATGTCATATTTGCAGAAGTTGTTGGCGTGGAGTTGTGGAATTTAGTTATAAAAGTGTTTCATCTTGACTTGGTATTGTGAACTCGGCATAAGAAAAACATGGTTTACTGGCTAGTTGTGGCGCAACTCCCGCTAAAAAGGTATGGTGATATACAGACCGCTTTCGCATCCCACACCTACGGAGCTCTGTGGGTGCTATTCGTCTTTTCAAAACCCTGTGATAATTACGTTAAGATTATGACAACCTAGATAGCAAATGTGTCGATATTCCGCAGTATAAAGGCACAAGGACAGAGCTCCTTCTATCAGTACACTAACTGTTTTCTTCTGAAAAGTCAGTCAAACTGAGCGTTCAAATCCTACCAAGAAAACCGCTTATTTAACAATGACTATCGAATAAGTATTGTCGTCTATAGTTACTGAATCACATTTCTTGATTTTGTGCAATTTATAATCATAGTCGTTGAACCGATGTTTGTATTGGAGAGATTGGCTGTTGCCAGCTTGGTGTTTATATCCCCCATGTGAGTTTGTCAAGTTCCCTTGACGAGAAGATTATAAAAACAAACAAATAAATAAACAGTGTTACTACTACACAATATTTGTTTGACTTGATTTGGTTTACTGTCAACACATCTTTAAGGCCTCAAGATTAAGAATACATCGTGCACGTGATATGCTCTGTAAACTAACTATTGTCCCATATGTAAACATACATCAATTCACTCATGCTACCCTTAGAAGACCTCATACGAGGAACGGTTGTGTACAAGAGCCACAATGACAATAGATGGACGTGATAAGATTTACACTTGGTTACCTGTGCCAAGATCAAGTTCATCACAGGATCACAGGTACCATAGACATGGCAACGCTGCCGGAGGTAGGCAACTATGCCGAGACTCTGACCTTGGGCCATGGAGGATTTGTCAAAGAATGTTCGTGTGATTTAGCACGTGATTTACCTTCAGGAAAAAATGGTTGTTTCCGAGTCGATTTGATTTTGTCAGTCGCCGTGTGTTTGTTAAGTCTATATTTTAGAGTGGGTCACACTCATTATGTAAATGCAGCTTGTTTCAATTCAATGAAATCTCACCTTCCTTAAATCTGAAGGGAAAATGTATATATACTTATCCCAACAAGTGGCAGTTTGTTAGTTTAGAATCATCTCTTTGGCTGCTTACATCACCAAGCAGAACAGCTTTCGTTCACTTTCCCCCATTCAGTTATTGCATTTTTAAAACATGTAAGTGTCTTGGATTCGACAAATGAGTACTCAACTCGAATAAAAAACCAAGACCCCAACAACTGAATGGTACTTCGTGAGTCAAAATAGGTTCGGGTGCAAAAGACGGTTAAAGTGAGTTGTTTTTAATCGGGAACAAAATCCTGTTTTGCTGTTGACATAACCTAAACGGTTCCATACCTTTGACCTTGGTACATATCTGAATTTCTTTGAATACGGCTTCAAAGCGAACAATAGAGAGTGATGGGTGTGTTTGTAGAAACTCCAATGGGAAGTTACTGACGTTTTTGTCAGTAAAAGACCTTGCCTTTTTAAAGTGATTTCACACGTCTGTCAGTTTACCTACAAGCGGTGGATTCACTCAACTATGATACTAGCCAATTTGATGGTCGCTCGGTGTTCACTTCAAAAGGTAACGTTGCTCTTTTTTCAACACTTGATTTTGCAGCGATGTAGTAACTCCTTTATCTAATCCGATTGTTTGAAAAGATCCGGAATTTAAAAAAGTGTGTACGAAAGGGATGTTCTAATCTAACTCGAGAGTGATCATCAAATCAGTGCGTGTGTGATTTCTCGGTTGCCAATGTTCCCATGATGTAATTGCCTTGTACGTCCTTCATTTAAAGGACAACTAAGCTTTATGTTTTCCTTTTTATTTGTTCCATTGTTTAGACGTTTATTTTATTTTTGAAGTGGAGCCTTCGATGAGTATTGCCAGATGAGACCGATGTGAAAATGCTGAGTGCACACACGTACCAGTATAGAAAGCAACTCTGATAATTATACTGATCCATTCGTTGCCAATGTTTATTGCTGTGTCATTTGTGGGGGAAAGTCCGGGTCTTGACAGACAATTTTGTTTGCATTTAATTTGTAATCGTATATGAAAAAGTATCAAATGAACTTAAGAAACTGTCACTCATGCAACGTTGACTTTATTTCTTGACACTCAATTTGAGGTTGTTATCATAATAACATGAAATGATGCAGTGCTGCTTCTTTAGCATGTCCCTTAGGGTGTTTACTCTATTTCTAATTAAGGGGGAAGAGCAAATTGTCGTTTAAGATCTTACTTGTCTAGGAAAGTGCATTGATACTAAGCATCCTGGGTAGATAATTAATCTTAGAGGCTGTCTTTTCCTCGAGAACTTCAAGTTAAGGGAAACTCACAAGTATCATTATTGACAAGCTGGCTTACTTCTACACACGAAATGTCTCTTGCATATTCAAGTGAAATGCATGGTTCAAATGTAGGCCCTGTGCCTTTTTGTAGATGAGAAAATATAATTAGCCGTTGCAAACTGCTTAACCCCAACCAAAAGGACTTATAGTAAAAATGCAACCCAAAACAAGTTAGTGGCCTGACGTTTTGACCCCAGCAGAGTCTGCTAGCCTTCGAGAAAGACACTGCTAGGGTCGAAACGTCAGGGAACTAACTTTTTTGTTTTGATCTAAACTTTCAGGCAGCATCAGTGTAGACTTACAACTTTTTACAAGTAAAACAAAATAGGGCTTGAATATTTATTTTCTTACTGAAATAAATCTCAGCATGGAGCCAGTCATTTTCAAGTTCTACGTGACATGATATCTTAGAGGCTTCTATAGCCCCGCTATGCTTGTTTAGGATATTTCTGTGTACTTTATGAAATTGTACCCCCGATGTAACTTACTCTGGGCTTTAACTTGAAACTACTGTAAGAAAAGTTAAAGACTAAGTTCCACAAAAGCTGCCGAGTGCCTTTAAGTCGATACGGTTTCCGTTGTCTTGGAGTTTCTAAATTGGCTCATTTGATAGGTTCGTAGCTGTACTGATGTGTCATTTTACCTTTTGCGCCTCTTCTTCGAGCTCCATTATGCTGTCAATGGGTTAAAAAGGGGCACACCCTGGATTTAACATCAGACGAGGCTGAAAAAAGGGACCACTCTTCACTCTCTTGAAAGGGAACATCTTATCAGACTCTCTCAACAGGACCGGGTACGAGTCACTTCCCAGTCTTAGCTCTGCCGGGACTTAGTTTTGTTTACACTCTCCTCATTTCGTTGGATTGTTAATCTTGCAAACATTGAACTGGCAGCCCCAGGGAAAGAGACTCGCTGCGCCCACCCTTCCGATTTGGTTCGTTTGGTAATGTAAATATGCAGCTTTCTGTTTTAACGTTAATTACTGTATTGGGTATAACTCTCCTCTCATGTCATAACTGCCCATGTCAAACTAACAATGTATCAATTCGTATAGCACCGGTATCCTCCATGTTAATAACGCATAGAGCGCTCTGTAAATAATATCTTATCAACCACAAGATCATAAATACAGTTCAAAGCATCCTTGAACGTGTTTTGTCAAGTTTCTCTTGGAACTTGGCAAAGATGGAGAAAGACGTACATAGGATGGAGATGTAGTTCAAGGTTGTCGTTGCTGCTGCCGCTGCTTTTGTTTGGTTGTCTGTTTGTTTATCTGTTCGTTTGTTTTTTGTGTGTTTTGTTGTTGTTGTTGTTTATTTGGGGGTTTAATGGGGAGGGGCTGCCCTTTCTTTGTTTCTTTAATTTCTTTTGTTTCGATCGGCAGTCATGTTTTCGTCCAGAAGGGAGCCATCCATGCCACAAAACAGAGACTGCGCACGTCAATAATTGTCATGCCCCCTATCGAATCTTCTACAGGCATTATCTCTCATAGGGAGTCAGACCGAGACTGTCATGGTGTGATAAACGTGTGAGGTCCAGGGCGATGGCAGCATTGGACTATAATAGTGCGCAGAGTTTCTCACTGTCAATAGCAGGACGTGCTTGCCTCTCTCAGACAGTATCAAAGTTAAACACAACTAGCTCATAACATTAACACCGATGGCGACTGTTGGGATTAAGGAGTCACACTTCATGAAAGACGATTATGTGTCATCTTTTTTTAAAGGGCAGCCTAAACATCGGCAAGACGTCACAGACAAATAAATCCCCAAAAGCTGTTGTTCCTTCAAGTGTTTCTCTTGTATCGAAACCCACGTTACTGTTGATTGGAAGTCCTAGAATCGAAGAGCTTGACTCTTACACCAACGTAATCCATGCAACGTAATCCAGACTTAGATCTGGAGTTTGATTTTGAGCAGCCAAGCTTGTGTGGGAACATCAACATCAGCCAAACTTCGGGCTCCATTGGGTGGTTGATGTAGAGAGCAATCCCTGGTAATGTGGTTCGCTGTTTGTTCGTCTGCTCCACAGTCGCTTGATGTGAAGCCCAATCTTGAGGTGACCCTCCCCAGCTCGCAAGCGGTTTAGCTTCAACCATGAATGCCGAGGGAGGTCTGAATAAGGAGGGCACCTCGCTGGTTAAAAGAAGTAGCTCTTCAGGGGCGATGGTGACTGGTGCCACTGCTGCGACCATTTTGGTGGTAGTCCTTTGGGATGTTGGTGTCTTGGTGCGTGCCTGTGGGAGCAGTGACTTTGCTTCTGGGGTGAATGGGTGCCTTGATTTGAGTCGAGGTTGTCTGTTTTTCAGTGATGACCTGGTGGAGCAGGTGGTTTGGGTTGAGTGCACGACGACCCAATGCCATAACGTGGCCTCCCTTCTCAGGGCAGCTGGTGGGATTCCTGTCAGAACTGGAAGCACCCAAGATTGTAAACATTCATCTTCCTGCTTCCTCCCAAAGGGGGCGACTTTTCTCACTGAACCTCGTCAAGTTTGCGAAGCCAATAAAGTTGTCATGGACCTCACATCTGAATCATGTCAATGCGCGGCATTTTATCTGCCGCTGCCTAATTTTATTAATATGCTCCCAAGATCAAATATGAATGTCTGACTTGAGTCATCAACATTGATAATCCACGCCCTCTGTGAAGTTTATGGACGCTTCAGGTATGCAGAAGTTGTTCATGATTGACCCACTGTATGTGTAGAAAATGGTTTTGAGAAAAAAATCAATCCAGCAGCCAAGATTAGTAAAACCGGACGAGCACAACCCACATTATTAAAGTTGAAGCTGTAGGTCCTAATGCTGTAGAATGTGTTGAGCAAAAGAACTAACGAAAGTTGGATGACCAGCCATAATTTATGTACCTTGAATGATGTTTTGACAGGTAAAATGTTCTAACTTATAAAAAATACTTTTGTCATAAACGTAGCTGGTGATGGGTTAGCCTCTAGATAGTAGAGGCTGATATTATATTTATTCAGCGTTTACTCGATGTTCCTGTTTGCAGTTTGTATAATTAGCATATTTGTACAGGTGTGTCGTGGAATCTTTGTGAAACTAGGTCCTGCTGATTATCCAGAAGTCATACGTACAGCATCTTTTTGCAACCTGTTCCAAGTCACAGAGATTAACAGTAACGAGCCTACCGTAATCAAGTAGGCCTATAATATTTTTTAAATCTCAATTGAATTATTGGATTAATCAAATATGCCTCTGCCTCATAATGTAATCCGCCTGGAGCAAGCTGATGACCCATTCGGATTACAGAGTTCACTTCTTAATTACACGCTGGGACACCTGTTGTTCTTATTCTATCGTTGAAACCTCTTGGCAAGAAGTTTGGCAAACAGAAAGCATTTAACCGCTCAGTTTTCACTCGCTTGATCAGAATACTCTTGTTTTCTGCTGTCAAATTGCAATGTAAAAATCAGGTGGTAAATCCGTAGACTTACTCAGTCCATTTGGTGTTTGATTTACCAACAACAACAAAAATCTTTCAAATTATTTGTAAGCTTCCTGACCCATAAAACTGCCAACAAACAGCTGTACCCCGGTGTGATGTATTGAAGTATAGCTCAATGATTGAAGTGAAGAATCAAAGGCAAGTGTAGAGTACTCTGTGAGTTTTCATTGGCAGCTGTCCCCTCCTTCAAATAACCCTTGTCATCATCACCTCTATAACGATCGTCTAACCCTCCCGGCAGTGAAGCTAAGGTGACATTACGGATCTACAAAGAAAATAATAGCTTCGAACATGATTGGAATGAAGGCATTCTGGAAGGAATGGGAGAGTGCATAAGTTTCTGGGAACCTGGGCATTATGTTTCTATTACTCATCAAAAATGTAGACACGTTAATTGAAGATTTGAAGAAGAAGAAAAAAGGGTTATAAAGACGTACATTATAATGATTGTGCAATGTTCTGCTTCTTGTTGAAAAGTTTGAATGAAACCAAAACATGAGTCACACAGATTACTGGTCCGTAAATCCATGATCCGGATAGGACGGGATTGATTTGGTCATGCCAACCAGAAAATCGTCACACAGCAGCTCCCATCCTCCATGTGATTTCCCCATTCCAATTCTTAACATCCTGAAAAATAATACCAGATCACCGATCGAAACGTCAAGTTGTTGTACCACGGCATTTGAGGACCACCACTTTTTATCAGTGGGTGTACCAACCTTTACTAATAATAGATTCTTGCATCAAACTATCCGGCCGGGTGCAATATTATTTTTAAAAGCACTTTACATTTTTAACTTTCTAAAAGTCTTCCTAATTGGTTTGCCCTTGTTCCCACCGCTGTGATCAGTACAAAACACTGCTATGTAGAAAACCTAATTAACCAAACAGTATCAATATTGAGAGAGCTCCCAATTATGCTGGAATGTTTACTTGTGTTTTTCATTTTATGTGCCGAGTGTCTCTTCAGTGGAATTTGTCCTATGACCTCAACTTGAAAAGGTTTGATGACCCCCCCCCCCCAAGAACCCCAGTGCAAAAGTAGGTCACTATTATGCTGATTAAATCCACGTATAACCTCAATCAGTTTACGTTAGGTTGACCTGTGCAGACAAGGTAATCCGTCTTGGGCAAGAAGTCCTGAAAGATTATGATTTTGGGCAATCTATGAATAGACAGGTTGAAGTCACCCTGGTATTTTTAAAACGAAGCTTGAAGTGTAGTTTAGTTACGATATCGATATACTCTGGAACTTCGGGGAACAATCAGAATAACCTCTTTTAAAGGTCAGATGAAAGGATGTGTGTAGAGAAGTTGAAGACTTTCTATTTGGTTAGAAAGAATTCAGACTTATGTTTGGTTTATTTTTATGGGTGTGTTTACCCAGTTATTCAGACATCTGTTGATTGCCTGCTTTAGGTAATCAAGAGCATTTTTCAGTCGACCGCATATTGTCTCTGTTTGACCTTTCGCATTTTCTGTCTGACTCTTTTTGAACTATCATGTAATGACATAGACATAATACCAATCCCTCAAACTCCACCCCGCCCCTGTCGATATTGCGAGCAAGAGAAAGCTCTCCGAACTCAAGCCGGTCATTTCAGTGCTGTGTGGGTAATGTATGAACAAATGGAGCTGACGTGCATGTTATAAGGAACCCAAGATAACTAGCTGCAACTTTAAACAAATCTGTTGAAGATGCCAGGACCCCGTAGGGATTAAGAGATGGGTGGAGTTGAGAGGAGATGAGGGCAGAGCACTTCAGTCAATATACAAGTGGATCAGAAAAGAAATAACTGATCAGTTGAAGCAGACCACATCCCGGATGGGGCCGTCTTTGTTTGATTTCCTGTGTTAAAATAACAGCAAAGGCTCTATGTCCCACTCCATTCAATGGGGCCAGACTACTTTTTCCTTCCAGCCTCAGAGTGGTCTCATCAATTTAAATGGAAGAAACACAAGATGGCAGCACAAACTGGGTGCCATCGTCAAATTCGGGAGGTGTCGTTTGGCAGTTTGAGATCAACCACGTATTATAAATTAATCTTCCTTGAACATGGTACCCTTGACACAACTTAATGAATATGTCAGACACACAAATATGTCGTGGTACAATTTCAAGGTGTTTCGAAGAAAAAGAAGTGAAAGAGAATTCGACTTCGGTCCCCACGTTGGCGATTCTTCGTCTTCATTACGCGCTCCAAACCGCAGACTCCTCAACCGTTAGCCCTTCTACTCGCCACGACCCAGTGAGGTACCAAGCAGTTTGTTTCACTCCCCGCTAGCAAGGATCAGCTGTGATCCTTCAGCCTCCTTCGCATATTATTGGTAACTCTTTCAATGCATCCATTCTAGAACACCGTGATTGTCGGCTCGCATACCAAAGGTTGGATATAATATCCATTCATTTTGAGGGGGGCAGAGTCGGTAGACTTGACATTGACTGCCCACTTATTGGGAAAACGTGCGCAAATTACGGAGCACAATGTGACGGGATGGTCGGATGGGATTGTGTGTGTTATGTCTGTGACTCCTTCGTTTTATACAAACAAATCTCTAATTGACAGCTGGTTGTGATGGCCCGCAGTCATTAACTGTACGATCGGTGCCGATAATTGTATGTTATTATAAACTCTGTTAATGAAAAGATATCAACTTTTCAGAAGTGATGAACTAGTGGCAATATTTCATTAGACATTTATGACGATGGTTTGCATACACCACAAGTCAACTCTGAGTGCTCGATTTTCTGTTGCTATGTTGAATTCAGTCTGCACCGTATTTTACTCTAAACACTTGTGAAGATAGATAAGTACCCATATATAGTGTTCGCTGAGTACAATATCAACGAACGGCTTCACCCTGCCGTTAAAACCTGCAGGATGAGTTTTTGATGCATTTAGTGCTCGATATGTGGCATGGTGTAACCCCCTCCCCTGTTGTGTCTTCATTGTGTTCTGGGAATCTCAGGAATTCTGTAGAGGATTTTAGGTTGGGGTACTTCAGTAGAAGAGGGCAAAAAGTGTGTTAAAAGTACGGGAACATTTGAGGTGGACACCCTCTGCCACATATGAGTCCGGGCCTCGTCCTCTAGCTAGACACCCACAACAGCTGCAGTGTGCACAGATTTTCCCCGCTGAACTTTAAGGCAATGGACAAGTTCAGCAATCAGTTTACATTCGTACAAAGTGTATACACATAGCCCAGGAATCTTTTATTCTTACCCTGCGAGATGGGCACATCACTGTCATGAGAGACTTAAAGTGAAGGTATACGTTTGGTAATCGCTTCAAAAATTAATGGCAATCAAAACTGGCTTGGTTAAAAGTACAGCAGCTTTCGATATTATAAACATTTTGAGAAACATTTCAATTCAAAATAGTGTGATCATGGAAAGAGATATCAGTTGTCATCCCCCCAAATTTGAATCTGAGATGTATTACTATTATGGGTCGGCTTTCCTGCGTGGACATATTCGCTCTGGATTTTCGACGATATCTTAGAACGTGACCACCTTTTGAAATGAAAATTTCACAGGTTAGTCTTATTGTATCTATCTACATATATACAGTATTGAAACAATCGGGGGGTTCGAAAAACCAACGGTAAACCTTGCCTTTAATACACCGGCAAAGATGTGTTACATCTCGTCAACTAGAAGCGCACCACGCCGTGGCGTAAAGTGCGTAATACAACCCAGCTCGGCGCTGTCAAGCAACTGCTCACTCTGACAATCAGACAGTACGTGCTGCTATTCAGACAACGGAGAAAATAAATACTTGTTGTAAAGTGCCTGTAATGATTTCTGATTGATGAGAATATATGTTTCAGATTTCATCCCATGTGGTCCATCCTGCACACAGCAGTGCTGCTCTCTGTGAACACTGGGAGGGACTTGCTCTTTCTGTTATTTTCTTTACTGAGGACAAATATAGCTGTAGCAATCAAACCAGCTAATACTGTTGAGCAGTTTTATGGGTTCATGCTTCAAAAACCAAGTTGTGTTCAATCAGTGACAAGCAGTTGTTGTTTATACTGTGTGACAAATACTTAACACGTAGCTCCCTAACTGTGTTGTGGGTTGGTTTGTGTCCGTCTGCTGCATGTTTGTTGCACTGGTTAGATAAGCTTTGTGTTTGTCGTAGGAATACTGTGATCTGCAAGATGTTTCAACATCTTCGAAATCAACTTAAAAGTTGCCAACTAAACACAGTCTCCGAATGTGGCCCCATTTATAGCTCATGTGTCACATAAGTAAGTGTCAAAGACCAATATACATCCACACTTGATGTGACCCAACATATCCATGAAATAACAAACCTGTGAAAGTTTAAGCTCAGTCGGTCATTGGAGTCACGAGATAAAAAAAAGTGGAAATAACCTAAAATGTTTTCACTGTTTTCAAACACTGAGTTTTGACTTGCAAGATCAAAACAAGTTGTTTTACTCATTTGCTCGAAATTATTGCATTTCGGGCAGAATTATTTGAAAAGGAGTTTTCCAACATGACCATATTTATACCATGTAAGTTGTGTGCTAAATTGTGAACATTTATATTTTTACTCTTTTCAATGTTATGTACACCCTTTAACAAATTGTTCCAACCCAACCATACAGAACCTAATCAGAAGGAAAGAACAATAATGTTGATGTTTTAAGGTTTGAAAAAAGTGTACCCCTTCCCCCTCTAAACCACTCCTCAGTTTAATTTCAGAAATGAGGTTTTTATTGAGAGTTTTTACATGAGTGTATTATGCTACAAATCCTTTAATCACATCATGCAAACACGGAGCCCAATCTGGCCAAGTAAAACCCCAAAGGTGTTTATGTTCCGAAGAACTGTTGACGTATGGCAAGTCGTGGGTTTATTTTGATGGTGTCAGCGGTTTTTTTTTTCTTCTTCCTTTTCCAAACAGCTCTACCAACTTTGCCGTCGCAACCTGGCGGACCATGCCATTCAACTCTACTAAATTGACGAAGTGGAGTCCGAGAAAGCATTATTGAGTGGATAAAGAAACTTGACTTCACGTTTTCCGGTACAGAAGATCGATAAGGTAAATTATATAAACATATTTATACAGTTTTGTCTTTAGCTCTTTGACATGATCAATTTCAATGTTCATTTTCTTGTGCTATAAATGATCTTTTAGAATTTTTGTAGTTGTATTTAAACTGACGTTCTAGTGGATTGTGACGGAGAAAATACACACAAGCCTGACACGATAAAGTACATGTGCGTTTAAAATAATGGTATAACGGAAGTTCCAGTCACACCCCCCCCCTCCATAGCGGCACGCCCCTTCCCATTTGTTGCACGATCTGTTCATCATTATTAAGCCACTGTCATAAGCGCATGTTAAAACCCTTTTGTGCATGTTGACCATATCATGTCCGCTTCGGTGAAACAGGCTGGGCCCGTTCTCTTGATTGATTGTAAGCACTATGCGAACCACATAGCATACAGGGTCTCAAACAAAGATGGCTGCATCTTCCTGGTGAAGGTTTATTGGCCCCACTCGATCTGCCTCCTCCATGAACCGGTATCGGGTCCTTGCATGTTGCTCTCGGGGAAGAGAGATGAGCTGGTAGAGGTTTGGAATGTGCAGCAAGAGATCGTGCTGCTTCGCGGCCTTTGTGACGTTGTTATAATTATGAGAGCGTATCCCCATGCCGTGTGCTCATACAATTTCACAGTTGGCTGTGGCCAGCACAATGATGTCATCGTAATCAACTTGTTCTATTCCTCTTTTGAAAAGGCCAAAAGAGTATATTAAACTTTCTGCCTCGTTGCCTCATAACTTAATATAGCTGATTTTTATTAAAGAGGTGCGCGGAAATCACTTGAGCGTGGTCGATGCTTTAAGTGTCCCCACTTCATTCCGAAACATCTGCCACCGTGTCAAGAATTACACAAGAATTATGAGGAAACAATCATTCCCTGACACGTCAAAAATGAACTTAACAAATTGCACAGTTGTATGATCAATGTCTCGCATATGCTACACAACCTCCACAACCCCACCACATCTTTATTTGGATAGATCTGAAAATCTGTATGCACTTTGGAATGAATTGATGCACATCTTAAATATGTATACAATAAATGCTCAGCTCGGCTGATCCCAACCCCTGCACACACAGCAGAGCGCCGAGCGTATATCAAATTTAATAGAAACTGACAGAGTGTTGTTGCCTTTGATCTTTGCATCTCTGGGGCTTGTTTGCCACCAGCGAGTGTAACCAGTGTTTGATCGTTCAAAGCAATCAGACAGACATACATTTTTACAATAGCTAAGCACAGGAAATTGTCACTACAAGTTGCAATTTCCTGGTCGATGTATAATTTTAGGACTGTTTTGGGCAGAGGTTTTGCTGTCAGCTAAGTCAGTGGCTTTAAGCTGTACTGTTGTGTTCTTGGTTGAAAGTGAGGCGACTCTTCACTTTCTTTCGATAGCATTTCAAACCCGTTAGACTTCTTGCTCCCTAAACTTGTCATAATTAGGTGTTCTGAACGGTCTTATAACCTTCCGTGACATTACGTCACACACGTGGCCTTTTACGCTAGTTTACTGTGGAGTTTTCATTCTATTCGCGTATAGATACATGCAGGGGGAGCCAACCAGAGGGCGCTCCCAACTGCGGCCGTGGTAACTTTTCCAAATTTATAACTTGGGCTAATTTTGTTCATATCACTCTACAAAAAACAAAGTGAGGGGATTATGCAATCGTGTAACGTACAAAAAAATTAAACCACGATACAGCAATTAATATTAAGGATATGAGTATCCTGACTATACCGCCTTTAGATCCGTCTTCTGTGTGAGTTGCACAAACGCCAAGAGTAGTATTGCAAAGCTTTTTTGGAGAGTGTCATTCCACATTCATTCCCGATGACCACGAGGGTGCTCAAGTTGTGATTTATGGCAGCATATGTCCAATGGCGCATTCCTACTGGGTATACGACTTGATGAGTTACTAATAATGATTGCATATTTACAAGATGATGCACATCACTCAATTTATGTCCATCAAATGAACTATTTGAGTGCTTCGTGTAAGCATCTCGGGTATTTTAGGCTCTCCCAGACAGACCCATGAGCAAGAACGGTCTGAATTCCTGAGAGAGAGATTCACCGAGGAAACTTCTTTTGAAAACATACCCAAATAGATTGAAGGATTCACTTACTGGAGGTCAATATCAAATGACACAAGAATTACAAAGTTATTTCTTTTTTAACTCAAACTGACTGACTAATCGAAAAGCCTAAAAACAGCTCCGGACTCTCGAAGAGAATGCCACGTAATGTTAGTTAGGGAAGACGCATTGTTAGGCACTTGTTCACATCTTTCCAAGTTTGAACAGTTTGCAAGATAATCTACCCCCACCTAACCCCACCCCGAAAGAAGGAAGAAGAAAGAAGAAGAAGAAGATACAGCAAATGTGTCAGTCTGTGTCAATCAAGTAAACCATTTGATGATTAAGTCATCTCTCACACACTCATGATATTGTACGGCATCTTTTTTAATGTTGGAATATGTGAAGCCACGCCCTACCCCTAACTTGTCAACTAAATACTACGGCTCTTTAAAACGACGAACGCTGGACATCATTAAATAGTTTAGCTTTGTGACTAAAAGGTAGCAGCAAGCTACGTGAAACAGTTGTCTGTCTTTTGTATCATTTAAAATGAGCAATTTTGATGACACTGACAATGAGATTGACAATGAGATCAAAAATAGTCAAGTGCTTATAATCGAGACAAGAGCATTGTAGGAAGTGCATTTGTCGTCAACCGAAGGGGATTTTCCCGATTACGGACCAATGTTTGTATCCGGATTTGGAGAAAACGGTTCCAATTGGGGTAAAGTGCATTCCGTGTAGGAAAGCTTGGGTAAAACCACCAGTTGGGCTTTTAATTAACTGAACACCTCAATATGTATGTACTATTTCGTACATTTCACAAGGGCATTAGAAAGCATTTGAAGACTTTTATCGCAGGCGTTAATTTCCTCCGGCACTTACTCATCATCATCTTCCTAAAGACTTGTGAACCGATAGAATAAAAAAAACTACGGCGAAACTTTGATGCACCCCATCCAGTAAGTTTGTAGCCCCTGGGGAAATATAGGGGGAAATAGTGACTTTTTATCATTGAAGAAAAAATAATAAGAGATTTTGTTCACGATTTAAGTGCTCGTTGTTCGGATCGTCTGGCGCCCCGACGTCTTCTTTCAAGATCTAGTGTAAATTCGATACCGTGGTGAAATAGAACTGTTTGCAAGGTACTTTTTATTAAGTCGGTGTCGTTTAAGTGTTTGTCACCCTCTGGCCGTTGGCACGAAGTACAAACTTCCAAGAACGGACATTTTTAACCATTATTTGTGAGAAACTTCCAGATGTAATTGGGCTTTTTTTTTTATTTATTTTTTAATATTTACGTAATCATAAATATCCTGAGGTTGGTCAAGTTCACTTGGTGCAGTAAAAAAATATTCATTCAGATTTTGATAAACAAAAGAGGGTCAAACTGTATGGTCTTCCAAAAACAGTTTTGATAAAAGTATCGAATGGGACAACAACACTAAAATACGCAGGGATGAGACTTTTATCTGAATTTAGACTTGATTATGTTGGCATGGTGAAAAGGGTGCCGTTTTTCTGCATATGTAAAGCAATCATAGTCTTTGATCTACTGATCTAGATATTGTTCCCAAAAGCTTCTTGAAATCTATAACTGCTTGGTATCTATAAGTCGCTCCAAAAACTTCCGAGTCAGAATTGACCCGGATCTGAGGTCCCATGGAGCCTGACCCTTTTCTGGGTCAGTATGACCCGGAACCTGTGCCAAACTGACCCGATACTGTGTCAATCTGATGCAAAATCCAATTGTTGAACCATTAGTGGGTCAACCTGACCCACTAATGGATCAAGCTACCCAAGACCATGATTCTGGGTTGAATTCTGACCCGGTTTCCACCTCAGAGTGGACCATCATGTCAGCATGTCCTTCCTGATGTGGTGCAGACATTTTTGTCAGCACCGACTCTCACCTGTGAATACGGCTGCAACATACTTTGGTATGGCAATATTGTTCAAACGTCTGGTGTTCACAGAAGGAAATTCATTGATATAACTTTTGACTTGGATTGATTTCCTGAACCGTCTCTCCGTAGCGGTTATGCCAGTTCCTGATTCGGGTGCAGAAACGGGGGTATATTTATTTAGGGGGCCTACTTGTTCTACAGATCGGAGACATGAACCTACTGGCGACATTCTTGTTCTAGTTTGTTGTGTACATTCGCCAAGGCTAAAGGATTTAGTCTGTTTTACATGATAAATAAGTGCTTTCTCGTCCCAAATGATGCCAGATGTCTGACGTGTATGTCTAGCTTCAAAGGTCTGCGTATATAGATCATTACTGCTCGTACTATAATTGTAAAATTTAATTGGGGCAATTACGCATGAGTTTGTAGTTGACAAAGAAGGCCTGACCACGAGACGTACAATACAGAAACAGGGAACTTGGCGTACGGGTAAGCATGGAGCAAGGTTATGACAAAAGAGAAACGTTCAGGAATGCATATTTTTTTAGAAAATGTCATTCCAGTCTATAAATCTTTCAGGACTTTAAGAAACTTGTAAAAGCTAATCTTGTAAAACAAAAATAACACCCAGAAAAGATGGATTAAGACTATACCAGCCATTTTGAGTTATGGTGGACATAATACTGTGACACTTGGGTCAATTTGTCTGTATACACCCAAACCAAACAGTGCGCTCCTACAGTGTCCGCCAGTATCTCACAGCGGCTAATTACACTGCACAGACCATATACTGAAACCTTTGTTTGTAAAAGAGTGACCTTGTACATTCCAGGGCCTTTCGGGCAGGCGAGATGCTACACTGGTCATGGGAAGTTTTGCATTTTGTGTCATAATTTCCACGTGATTTTTAGAGCTGTAAAACAACTGCAGGACAAGTTTTAAGATGTGCCCTTTTCTTGATGTCAAAAGTTGTTGGAAGACGGTGCAAACTCAATAAAACAGGACATTCTATGTTTTCTGCTATCGGGCTGTGTACAAATCGTAATTGCAGGGTTTGTGACAAAACAGAATGGATTGCTAAGTTGTAATACCATGTCAAGCAAATTCGGATTCGAAATGGTTTAGTTGGAAACATCTCACACAAAATTACGTGTTTTTTTTCTTTTCTTTTTTCATAAGTATCCTCATAATCTACCAAGTGAGTTTTTAAGTTCTGTATCAATGTGAAAAGAAATGCATTGCTAAGTTGTAATACCATGTCAAGCAAATAGGCGGTAGCCTTTTCGGATTCGAAATGATTCTCACACAAAATTACGCGTTTTTTTAATGTTTTATTTTCTTTTTTATAAGTATCCTATTAATATACCAAGTGGGTTTTTTAAATTCAGTATCAATGTGAAAAGGAAAATAATAACCCAAATTGTGAAACACGAAAGCTCTCTCCCTGCGTACTATGAAATGCTTCCAATTGGACACGCGAGTACGAAGACTGTCGTTTTATTTTCCCACAGAAAAAAAAAGATGTCATTTTAATTATGTGACAAGTTTCACATAACCCAGGTATTTTTATTGCAGCGATCTGCCACTGTTGTCGTTTTATGGACTATTGAGTTTGTGTAACGAGGCCTGGACCATTTAGCATTGACATGTTTTGCTTGATTTTCCGTCTTTTGTGTTCAGCTGAATGGCTGCTTGTGACTAAGTCATGGCCCGCAACCGATAGTTGCTTTGCTTCTGCCTTTCACACGACGTTAGCGTAAATACAACGCTGTTCATGCGAATTCCCAAACGTAGCAAGTCATCACTCTGGTTTTCAAATGAGATCATTGATAAACATTTTTTGTAAAGTGTCATACACATTTCTCCAGAAGAGGTACTTTATGGAAAAAGTGGGTAACTCCATTTCGATT
>CM021526.1:27233008-27263534 GCA_010994315.2 Pisaster ochraceus | reverse complement strand
CCCCCCCCCCACCCCCTATGTCTTCATTTAGTGCTTGGAATCGCAGTAATTCCTTAGAGAAATTTAAGGAGTACTTCTGAACAAGGGGGAAAAGGTGCGGGCATGAGGGCATGGGAGGTACCCTTTCCCCATATCAGGCATAGTATTTGAGATTAAAGTAGGGCCGAGTCGACAGCTATCGTTGATGGTTCGATGAATACAAACGTACGAGGTCGATAATTGATTGTCCTGATTGCTGTCCGATTTGTACACGTTAAGGTAAAATCAAGCTTGTGGGTTCGATGTTGAGTCATTGTAAATAGTTCTAATTTTACAGCTGTTTTGTATATCGGCATAGCTTGACAAATACCGTGTTCTCATTCAACTGGGAAGGGGCTTAAGTCGACATTGTGATCTTGACGGGGAAATGCTTATTTATGACTTTCGGTGTCAATATGGAATTAAGATTTTCAGCCTGGGTAATATTTTTATGAAGTGAGAGGGAAGGTGATTGACTCTGGACCTTGTTGTGCCATGGAAAGTTAGAAAATGCACTCATATTACAACTAAAAAAGTCAGCATTGGGTCAAGGCAAATTGGCTTAATAGTGAATAGTGTTTAGTACCAATAATAAACCTTATGCGAATATATAATACCAGTTGTCACTCATTTAGAGAGATTATGTATACACGGTATGACCAGCAGCATTTGAAAGTGAAATCGCAGCCTGCAAAATTCCCACTTGTTTTCCTTTCAAGTTGGTTTTGCCAAGTCTACACATCAGGGATATTGTAAAGAGACGGATGTTCAGCAAGGAATTTATGCACATAATTAGTTGCACGATGTTAATTAGGTGTTTATTAAAAGTCACCAATTAAAACCTAAAGGCTTATTTGTTTGGCTTGTAAGATGTTGCAGTGTCACTTAATGCTATACTGAAGTGGCTCGCTGTTTGGCACATAATGTAAGACCATTTGGTTTATAATGTATATTCTGAAAGATCCGGTCTCTGGTCAGAATTGATCCGGGTCCTAGGGCGCCTGCCCCATTTCTGGGTCACTGTGACCCGGAATATGTGTCATAGGACCCAGACATGGGTCAAACTGACTCAGAGTCCGAGCTGAAAACCATTTTCGTTAGCTAGTTTTATTAAGTTGTGGGTTAGCCAGGTGAATTCTGGGGGTTCAGGTAAATTCTGACCGGGAGTTGTTGGGTTTTTTTTAGAGTGTAATACTTTGAAGATAATGGCACATAATGTGGATGAAAATGTATGGTAAATTGGTGGCACAAACTGTGATGTGGCTTAATTTATGCATATTGTATAACTCTGATGAAGACCTTGTGAAGAACCAAAGGTTGGAGTGTTGAACTTCAACTCCACAGCACCCCATCCACGGACCTTCTGTCTGTTCAGCCAAGCAGAAAACGTCCCCATCAAAATGATGTTGACAGAAAAATCGTTTTTAATTCAGAGAAGTTAAGCATCACAGGTAATCCACATGGCGCAAACACCTGTCCTGCGGGTGAGGTCAGGCTTTTCAGAATGTCAAACTATTTAACTAGTACGGTCAAGCGAGCTGAAGTGTCAATTGAGGGAATGGCTGGTGATTACCAAGATAGATATGTCAAGAATTTAAATTAATTTGTTGGGTTGGTTTTGGGGTTGTTGGATTTTTTTGTCAGAGAGAATGTCAGCCTTGTTTACATGTAATGTATTTCATTTCTTCCAAGGGTATTTCTGATTTAATCAAGTTAAAATTAACGCCCAATTGACCTGTGTGTCATCGGAAAGCCCGTTTGCTTTTCTCCCATTAGAACGAAGGGCTCACGACAAAGTGAGAAGTATGATGGATTTGTTGTATTGTATTTAATCGGAAGATGTGGCGAACCATGGTTTAACGAATGGTTTTGAGGTGACGAAATATTGTCGGTATACGTAGGCAGTGTGTTGACTTGTTTTCTTCTAACTCTCAAATAATCACAGCTTAAAGCAAGTGCACCTCTCATGTTGGCAGACGTCGTGACACTGCGTTTTTGCGAGTTTCTCGAAAAACGGCAAATTAGATCCAACGTGGCAAGTTAAGCAAAGTCATTGTAAATAGCAACTTGTACACATACGAACTTGTCTTGGACATTGCTCTGTGGTTTGCAATACCTGAAATGGACATTAAATGCCCCATTTCTTGTGACGGTTGAATTGACTGCTAAGGGGCTCATAATAAAGAGAGTTCAAACTCTTAAGGCCAGACACCCGTCATTGGTTCAATCTTTATACAGTGGACAGTTATTCAAAGACATTGGGAATGAGCGATCTTCATATAGCGTCTGACCCACGATTGACCCCTGGAATCATCTGGACAAAATTTGGAACTGCCCATAAAACATTGCATTCATTAATTGTCAAGGCTAATGGCGCCATGTAGACCATAGACAGGAGTAAACTTGTGTAAATATCTCCATGTCCGTCTTGAGTCTGAGTCAAGCGTACGAAGCCATTCCATTACAGGGCTTTGTATTCGTAGCGATGCCTCTGTTAATTATGACACAGTGTCACTTGAATTTCAATGAGTGTTCTGGAAGTTGCCCATCCTCGGAAGAAGTCATTGACTCAGGACAACTTTGAAACTCACTTTCAGAAATATACTTACACATAAGCTTATACCATACGAACGTCTGTTCCTCGCAGGCGGTTTACCTTTGGTAATTACTCCCCAAAAAACTAGATTTCAAAAACGTACTTGGTAGGACGATCTGCATGTCTACTTCATAATGTATAACGTTTCGAGGAACGTGGTGGTAGAGAGAGAGGGATTCTGAAACATTTCAATCTGAGAAACGTTTCTTCACGAAACGCTGTTCGGAATGTGTATTCCAATTACGGACTCCCAATTTTTCTGTGTTTACTGCCTGGGATAAGTTCTTACCCGTGTTTTCATTGAAATCGTTTAAGCATATAAATTATATATATATAATTTGTAGGGGAGATGTCCTTAGCTTTCGATCCAAACCGGACATTCGTCAGAGGCAAAATATATATATTTTTTAAAGTTTGTGAATGTTTCACGATTATAGACGAGTATAAAATAGCTATTATATGAATGTGCACTTGTAGAAAGAAATTCGTAAATACTGTATTCATGTTGCGCAACAAAGGTCCACATTTCGCTTACTCAGATGCCGAAAGTTGTTTTACTTGTAAACAAAATTAAGGAACATTTTTGAGAGTCACATTTGAGGTAAAAATGTTGTTTCCACATATTTACGCTTCTGGTTTAAGTTCAACGTTTTTGGCTGTCTGGCAAAAAAAAAAGATGTCTTAATACGTGATATATCACTGACAGCTGGTACAGGAACGGAACTTCACTGTATCTTTGCCTTCCACACCCGTACCTAATCCCAAGCACACCTTTCATAAAGTATGACGAGGGGTCATAACTAATTAAGCTTTTCGAAGAATATTCTATCAGCAGCTTGAGTTCATGAATATCAGTGCATCGTCTAGCCACTGACGTCTACAATACACAGCGTGTGCGTGAAAGGTAGTACCGTTTTCAGGCATTTTGATCCTCAGGCTTTCCCGTCGTCTTCCTCCCGAAGAACCGCAACTAAAAAGAGGAACACAATCTAAACGCAAAATCAATACTTGCGTACATTTTTAGCGTGCAGTCTACTTTTCTCGGTCTGTAGTTTGTCTCGAGCTATTGTTAGCGAGGTTTTCAGCAACTAGACCAGAACGTTGATGAATTACTCGAACGAGAAATGAGAATTAGCCGTTGTAAATTGCTATCAACCAAAAGCACTCACGGTTTAAATGCCAAAAATATGTAAGTGGCCCGACGTTTCAACCCTATATAGCAGAGTCTTTCTTGAAATATTCCAACGTGTGATTTTGAAGTCGTATGACGTTTTCTATGAACATATAATCTAAAAAAAGCACTATGTATAACATTAGTGCATCAGACCAATAGAGACGTGGTCCTTTCTCTGTGATCAGACGAAATAAATATGAGAAATACACGATATACATGAAAGCATTAATGTTTCCTAACCTTGGTCGAATTCGAAATGATACTGATCATGCATATCAAAAATTGTTCCAATAAAGTAAAATATAGTTTTATGTTGATACCATATGCATTTCATAGAAACGTGTGTTTTTTTCCCGGCCGAGTTCCACTTGACTGGATATCTTTTTGAACACGTTATGATTAATCAAGCTTAATATGCAGACATTCCTAAACTCGCTTTATTGTACGACTGTGAGATATACATCATTGGACTAAAGTCATTTCTGATCCTCCAGATTTCAAATACCGCATGACCAAGCTGTGCAAAGATTATCAAATTCAGTGGTCACGAAAACGGTTTGCGTTCTGTCACGCAACTGTTATATCGATTGACGTGATCGAAAGAAGGAACTGTGACTTATATTTCGGTGAGTCTCCTGGCCTTGACAGCATTTCGGGCGGAAATATTTCTCTGGAGTCTGGAGATTTTTAAGAGCTTTTATACTGAAATAGTAATTCCCTGCTTGATAACTACCAAGCCATTTGTTATTAAAGGTCTGCAGAAACTAACGTTATCTCATTAGCACACATCTCTGACCACATCGCTTCAGGACGAAGGACTGTGCGTCCTACCTACCCACAGGCTAAACCCCGTCCCGTACTAGTCGGGCATAATTCCGGCTTCGGTGAATAGAGGAAACTTTCATTACCGATTGACCTACAGTGTCTTTCATTTGCGCAACTTTCACGCAAATTGTGAAAGTGTATTTGCAATAAACTTGTGGGAAAAAAATAGTATGTGCCAAGAAACAGCGAGAAAACAAGTAAACAAGACACAGGAAGGTCTTTATTCCCCCAGTGAATAATACTAACTTCGTTGGGACGTCATACGTTATTGTCCTAAAGATTTAAGTTAACTTGGCATTTTTTATCCCTACGGGGTACATGTAATGGATTGTTGTGCAGGTGGCAGAATTGGGCGTAACGTGTGCTTTGGGCGAGCACTCTTCAGCAATATATCATGACACAGGATGACACTGGACTCATTCTACTCTAAAATGGAACCTGCATGGAGTCTATGAAAGTAAAAGAAAACACCATTATTTGAGGTGTAATGGCAATAACGAGAATACACACAACAAACAGTCAAACGTGGCAATCCTTTTATTGATTTAAACATCCTATACGTTTACTTCTTATTTTGGTATCATAACCACAGAAATTCCGTTAATTGAAATATGGTAATGGACGAACGCATTACGCTCTTTCGTTTGAAATTTGAATATTTGGAACGAACAAACGAACCCTAAAGTAACGGACTGAAAGCAAGGTTGCACTGGGATATTCGAATGGTAAAGAGGGTCAACCTGTTCACAGCACTTGCAGCGCCAAAACCATGGTAACATTTTTAGGTGGAACAAGGGTGTGTACCATTTTGTCTAGGGGGCACTTCTAGCCAATTAAAACTGTTGTTCCCGTTTGTATTATTCTTAAAACAATCCCTCTATTTAGCGCTCTTGTTGTGAACTCATTTACTATTTTCGTGAGATAATCGGATGCAAGTGTAAAAACAAATACATTGTCTGCGTGTAAATGGAAAAACAATTACATTAAAGCTTACAAAATGTAACGTTCTACTCTGGTAATTTGTAATCTCAAAAGTCAAGATTTCAAAAGGGGGCAGGGGTGTGGGGGAGCACGGACGTCAATTGGGGGTACGGGGGCACGTGCCCCCTTGGTTACGCCACTGAGCGTTTGAAACAAGTATCAAAACTGGATGTAGACAATTGTTGCAATAAATTTAAAGTGGTTTATTTATATATTTTTTTTCCTTCTCGCCAAAAGGCAGCGTCCTCTCTGATTCGCTGTAATCGTTTTTGAAAAACTTCCGATCTGTACCCGTGTATTGACGCACGGGACTTGGACCCGCCACGTTACTAAACACTGGCGGACATTACCTTTGTGTCTAACATGATTGAGAACAGTTCTGCCCGACGGAGTATCGTGTTAACGTTTCTAGGAGCCCGTGAGGCACGGTTCCAGGGGCTAGAACGGAAGCTCTGTGAACATCGATAAGAACTTCTGCGTTGTTTTCCCCCCTCATGCTTCGGTTGCGTTTAAGTAATAAAAACATTCCGCTGGACATGATGATGACATGTTGCTTCTGAGAACAGTTTCGTTTCGGTGGGGAGACTCTAGACGGTCTTATCTCAGGCCTCAGGAAAAAAACAAAAACTTGGAAGGAGATTCTCCTTAAGAAACATTGTTAATATTTATAGATGCAACCTTAGGCCTCAAATTATTTCAGAGTTTCTATTTTTACAAAAGTTGTCTCCAAGGTCTCTGTTAAGTATCGTATAGGTCTATTTCATACCATTGATGTCAGAAACAATTTCCGTGGCTCTGAAACCGCTGGATGTCCATGCATTAATTTTTTCGAGGGGTTTATGTTTTGCCGACTGTTCTTTGGCATTCTACACAGCTTCATCGGCCTTGGCCGTCCAGAATAAAAGAGCTTGATTGTCCTAAAAAATGCTTTTCTCTTCGGTGCAAACCCTCGTTGTTTCACGGCAACGATGTATTATCGACCAAATCTGGTCCCGTTTTCATGGCTCTGCTTACCGTAAGCAAAGAATCGGCGCTTACAGAAGCAGGGAATTTCTTGCTTACGTCAAGTGTATTTCGCAAATAGCAAAGAAGTTTCGCTTGTGCGCGTGCGTATTCCACGTTACAAGCAATATTCACTTACGCAGCTAGTGCAGAGATTCGGCTCTTTCCCTGCAAGCGAAGAACGGTAATCGCGGTAAGCTGAACCATTGAATCGGGCCCTGATCTCTTGGACACTCAAACATAAAGGGTTGATCCGATCTAGTTTCGCAATTTCTCTCACTGCATTACTCCGTTATGCTAATATTTATAATTGGGTTTCCCGCGGTATTTAGGAGGCGCTGCTGGGAATCAATTGGAATATTTATCTGTAGAGCAGTAATGTCCCCCAAAAAACCGGGCATCACGTCATGGGAGGAAAGGACCTTGATGGTGGGGATATTGTTTTTAACTGTTTGGATTGTCAAGATATCATCTGTAGGAATTCTATATCAAGGTACTGGGCAAGTCTCCCTACATGGTGCGCGTTGCTGACACAGCATCCTTTCTGGGTCTAAAAGTAGGTCACTTCAGAAACAGTGTAGTGGAATGCAGGGCTTTTCTCTCTCTCTGTCAAATGCCTAAATAAATGTTAGTGTAAAAAGGTCAGGGAAGACATGTTGGAACCTTGAATTGTAAACTATTTGAGGGTGGACGATTCAGGGTTACGTGCTTACTCAATAATTCATTTTAAAGATACAACTTTGTATGAACATTTGTCAGAGTTAATGATGAACGAAATGATAACTAGGTTTGCTGCATGAAAGTCCTATATATTTGTATATCACTAAAGAATGTTTCTTTAGTGACCTACAAATATATAGGGCCCATATTAATATAACTTGCAGAAGACTTGCACCATAATTGTGTTTTATTTACCGCAAATCGGAGGGTCGAGGTAAGGTAACTTGCATTACTTTTTGATTTAGGAACCCAAGAGCAGAAATGGTGAACCTTTTTGTTTTTTAGATGTTTTCCAATCATCTCAAATAAACCCACTGGGTGGTGTAAACAGCCAGGTTCTAAAGCAATGAACATCTCGAAGTGTTGATGGATACGTGAACCAAGGGACTACTACCAGTACAACGTTAGAGTGATTTGTGCCAACACACTCTACAGCCACATTTCTCTCCCGTTATAACAGTTTAACGTCGACTATAAGAAGGCACAACTTCATGCGTGCTGTTATGCTTCCTTTACCCGCTTGGCAGCTAAACATATTGTTAAAGATGCATTTAAATTTGGCTGTTCTTTGTGGAGCTTACTCTAATTAATGTTCACTATTTTTGACATCTTTATGTTGAGGAACTTGGGGACTTTTGAAAAGGCTACTACTTTTCAAGATGCAAATTTATCAAAATATATCGCTATTTTTGTTTACATTCGTAGCTGCTTTTTAGTCTCTGTGTGTGTTCTGGACGTTTGTACCGGCCTTTGGTTTTTTAGTTAGAATAGGCTTACTATACCAGCACAAGTTATTTTGGAAGTCTTATGTCGAACTCTGACCCGGGTATTAATCAGTCACTGCCTTTGGCGATTCGTTGATCCTAGACGTGACAAGGGATCCGTTAGACTCAACTACTTTCAAGTTCGGATTAATCCAGTCACGTTCCGGGCATTTTGTTTCCTGGTTTGTTGTGGTTGGTGTGGAATGTGATTTAAATGTAACTCGAGGTTGCTTTTTCATTCTATTACGCAAGCTTCAGATGACCATTCAGAAAAAAAAACTAAGTATATCTACCATGATTTCACTTGTGTTTAGCAGTTGAAGACATCCATCAAAGTTACGTTTAACGTTTTGTAGTTTTGTCTCTTTAATGCAATGTATACGGAAATCCACTGTACGGCAAATACCGTGCGTAGGATGGACAGAGAAAGACGTGTTACGTTTAGGTCAAAGGTTGCCCGTAAGTGTTGCGGTGACGACGATTTCGTGTGCCATTTCGATATCGTTATAAAAAAAAATACCGTCAGTCTGAGTTGACGACCAGATTCTCAGCCATGGTCACGGTCAATGATTGCTACTAGAATGCCTGGTGAATCCCGTGACATTTCGTCGTTTTTAATCATTGTCGCGAAGTACTCTTTAGTGGGTCGGTATTTGCCGTGAGAAGTCGCTGTGTGTATAGCTGTGGTAACTGGTTCTGTAGGCTTCCCCTTGTGATACGCAGCACATGGGGAATGGCTACGTGCAAATTCTGAAGGATACGAGCTTGGTTGATTGAGCTGACAGTCGTTAGTCTCTAAATACACAATAGATAAAACGGATGCCTGGTCCACCCCCTCAATGCCATAAAAACAACAACTCATATCCGAATGGTCCCTGTGGTTTGTTGCCTCGATGCGGTTTTGGACAACGAAACTACAAAAAAGACAGACAGAGGTCCCAGAAAAAATAGGGTATAGGCCAGCCAATAATCGAGTCAAGGATCGTATAGGATACATGATCGAGTTGAGCGTTTCCTATGGATGTCCAGTGTTCAAGTTGTGTTTTTTGTTATGAATGATATCTTTACCCGATGTTCACCTGGCATTTCCATTAAGAAATGTTATATGGGAATAGTTTTCATATCTCGCAATAACGTTTAGAGTTGATCGACTAAACAATACATCGAGCTTAACGCATTGAGCAGATGGGCCAGACCCCCAGGAGATTGGCCGTAGGCTTAGAGAGTTAATTTTCTCGCGCTAGTACCTGCCTCTGAGACTGGTGTGGGAGTGGGCACTGTAAGAAAGTTGTAGAAAAAATCACCAACAAGATGTAAAGACGAAAATGGGTTTGAAATGGTATCCCTATGAGTTACTTTTCAGCCAAGGTGGGCTTTTGTCTTTATATGATCAGTAGAATTGAACTTGGTAATGTAGACCTTAGTCACGAAAGAATCCTCAAAAGAATTCCTGAGATTCCCAAAATGCAATGAAGACACGAAAGAAGGGGAGTACACTATGCCACATATCGAGCACCAAATGCCACTTGATGAAACGAACTCAAATTGCAACAATTTACAAGAAACGACAGTATGACCGTAATATCAGTCATTTTCCTGCAAAGTCTGTTTCATCCATCTATCACCACTAAAGCCAGAGTATTAGATTAATAGTTGCGTAGAGTACCGGCGTAATTCGATTAGGTCAAATGACACTAATGTTTTAGCACATACCTATAATGTGCCTAAATGTCCGCGGGTCCATGTCCCATTGTGACCCAAGTAGTCGAGGAGGCTGTGTTGCTTTTGGTCACAGCTCATGAGGTAAGCTTCTTCCACGGTATGTCTTTGCTGGCGAAGATACCTAAGGTGGTTCACGTCGGCTGCAAGTGCGTTAATGGCTGAACAGGTCCTAGACAGGCATACACCGCCGTAGGGGCTGCAACCTAAGGTCTAGGTCCAATGTCATAGAGCTGCTCAAGCAGAAAATCGTGGTTACAGTTTTCTGCTTAGCAAATATGTGCAGGATACCAGTAAAAAATGGTACATGATACATGGCGTTTTATTTATTTTTATTTTTAGAATTAACAGTGTAACTGAGGCCCTTCTTTGTGAACAAATCTTCTTTCAGTCAATCCGTAGTTATGGAGTTTTCATCCGTAATAACAGATTGTGGATCTGTAATAACAAGTTATTCATACGCAATAGCGGGTTGTTAATGTTCATAGCCTTTTATTATGGACTCGTTGATTCCCTAATGACCGATTGTGAAACCGCAATAACGGTATGGAACCCGTAATAAAGGATTATACATTTTTGTAATACACTCTAATAAAAAAAAATACATTAAACAACATTTTCCAATGTTGGTCTAAACATGCTGTGCTCTAAATGTCAACGAGTTAAATAATTGGTCATTTTTGCCCAACAGCTACTCCATAGTATTCGATTGGAACCTTAGAAAATATAAAGGTGATTAATACTTTAGTTTCAACACTAAGTAAAGAAACGTGTTCATGACATTTTTCAGTCGTTTTGTGAATGGAGCTGTTGTCTGCCTTCAAGGTGAAACCGGGCCTTTTCGCATATGAGACAATGCCAGTTTTCAGACGAAGGTCTCCAACTACGAACAATTTCTCCCAGCTTTTATGTCAATTGTGTGTGAGGAACGGACCACAACAAGTGTGATTGCTCAGTCCATCTCTAGCTTGATTTTAAACCCTTGACTCTGCACGATACAATGTTCTTTGTCACCAGTCTTGCACAGACCGGGTTATTTCCACACCTTCGTCTACAGGTCAGTTGCTGATTGACGTTTTGAAAGGGTCTTGCGCGATCTTTAGGCCAGGCAGGCGGGTTACTCAGTCTGTAGTAAGTACCTTGACGAAAGACAACAAAACCGCTCGGTCTACAACACACTCCGGAAAACTTGTCGTTTTGTTTGATGTTTGTTTCTTTGTTTGTTTGTTTGTTTGTTTATTTTGTGGGGGTGTTTTTTCTGATTCCAGAGGTGGACTTCTGAGTTTTAATTTCAAGAAAGAAGTTTAGGCAGAGAAAACTTTTTTGGGATAAGCCTTGTCAGTCAGGCTATTTTAATGGCATGTATATACCAACTCGGCTACTCAGGTATGTACCGGTCCGTTACTTATTCCTTCAAACACTAGTTTCTCTAATACAGTGAAATCATGCTGTGATAAATCTACCGTACGAGAAAGACTTTTTCAGTGACCTATACAAAAATGAAGAAACTGTCTTCGTTTTGACCGTTAGGAGCTTACTGGTAAACTTGTTCTGCAGCTTGGGGTGTGTTTTACGCAATTATTTGTGCTATTATAGTTTTTAACAGTGCATAGATGATGTCAGCTGTTTGAGTCGACACGAGGTTGTAATCTTTGGAGAGGCCAGTGTGCTAAACTGTACCAGCACTCAATTTCACGCACCTTTTCTGTTTAGGTTTTGTAAAGCGCTGCTTTGTATATGTATTCTGTGTTAGGACAATTTTCTGTCAGATTGATTCCATGAGACCCCTGCTGTGAGCAAGTGAACTATTTATTTAGGCCTATATATACCATTGTCGCTATACATCTGAACAAATTCACATGTGGTTAGCTCATGAAATGCAGGAGGATAAACAGAAATCAAGGAAATAATACCAGCCGCCAAAAACACTGGAAAGATATATGTGTGAGGTTTGGGGTCGTTAAGCTTTATTCATCCACCGCATGAAAACTGGTCTTTGTGGGTAATTTAAAGCACCGTAAATCTCCCATTCAAAAACTGGAATGCCTCTCCCGATCCCCATGAGAAATTATACTTGATTTGAGAGGTTTGACCAGGCATTGTCATCGTCCTGTGAATAGCTTGACCATAAGCTCACTTCCTAATGTCGAGACGTAAATGGAATGTCCACAGCTGGTGCTAATATTTGCCGGGGGGTGGGGTCAAGCAGCGCCAAAACTGACACATGACCTCGGTTAAGGACACGAGTTTTGAGGAGAAAGAGTCAAAACAAACACAGTCTGAGTCTGGCAGGAGCAAGCCGTGACAAGTGGGCCGTCCGATGACCAAGCGCGATCGTGAGGTGAAGACTGCCTGGCTGTGCCTACGGCCTTAGTGTCTGGATTGAGACAAGTTACCTGCCGGGCATGACCAAATAAATAACACTTTGGCTATAAACGCTTCCGAATTATGTAATCGTTCATGATGCTGTTTTTAGAGTGCTAATGCTTGCGTACTAATGTGATCTTGATGGGTCGTTCACAGAACCTTGTAGTACAGAAGAGCTACGACGCTATGTGAGGAAGTAGTAACCTCGAAAACATTTGGGTTTTGTTTAGAAACAGTCTTTTCTTCGGCCGTAGACCAAGATCAGAGCATACGTGCTTGTTCTCTGCTTCAGCCGATGGTTATGCTTTACTTCAATGCCAAAGTTAACCTTACATCCTCAATCCACGCGATTGCTTCATACACATACCAACCGAATGTCATTATACGACTAATGCACATTCCTGAGACCCCCATGGCCCGACCATGGGGTTCAGTGAATTAAATTTACCTGACGGTGCATTCTGAACGTCACTTGGAGAACTGCCCTCCACTTCACAACATTGTGGTCGGTTTTTGTTTTGTTTTTTTTCTTGTGTCTCCTCCCCCTTGTTTTACACACCTCAAGCCATTTGGTTCTAATAAGGGGCATGGGCCCCCTCTATTGTGTCTTTATTGTGTGCTTGGAATCTCAGGAATTCTTCAGAGGATTTTTGGGGGAGTACTTCTGTGCAAGAGTAAAATCGTGAGTTCATGATGGTTAAAGTATGGGAATGTTTGGGGACCCTCTGCCCCCACGTCGGGCATGGTTTACCGAGGGCTGCTTTCTGGACCACTTTCACAGTTCGCTCGATCTTACTGAGAGATGGTCGTCTGTCAGTGACTAGATTTCCCGACTACTCTACACTAGAACAGTTGACCACGTATTTCCAGATGTTTCCTTGTAGATTTCCTAGCTCCCACGCGAGAGATGCGTCTTAAGGATGCCGTGTGTGTCTTGGACGTAAATCGGGGTTGAACCCCGTCCGCGATAAGCAGCTGCGACGCGGGCACGCCTTGTTTGTGTTATGACGGTGTTTTTTAAGGAGATTTTCCTCGAAATGGAATCACAAGCGTGAAACGGCGTATACGAAATTTGTTCTGGTGTCCAGCATAATTATACGGGTGTAGTTCCACCGGCTATTATTGACTATTAAGGAATTGCATTAAAGTTGTACAAGTTTTGCATCGTTCCCATGGTGTCTCGCGGACTGTTTATTTAACTATATGGGGAAACATTTCAGGGAGATCCATTCATCAAAATATTTGACAAAAAAAACACTCACACAAATGTAACCAGCATTTTATATTCAGATGTGGTAATATTTCTGAGTATTTAGGCCTACTACCAGAAAATTGTATGGCCAGTTTTCAACAAGAAGATTCACTGGCAAATATTAAACCAATTAAGATCAAGGTTGTGTGGGACTCTGTTACAGGGCCCGTGGTGTTGGTTTGTTTACGGTCACCTTTACAGTTAATGTCTTGTCGTCATTTAGGTAGTTTTTTTCATAAACATCTGAGATTAATATTTTTTTGCAGAAGAGTAATTGACAAACTGATATTGTGGATCAGATGATCTGAGCGTAAATTTCAAAAAGGATCAACAACTTCTGATTGTGGGTTGTTAGAGGCAGTGTCCAAGCTATGGTTACGTGTAAAGAAGGAACTTCCATACCAATGAGCGTGGTCTGGCCAGTCGAAACTGCCTTATCTCCCAGTGGGATAAATATGATTACTACCTTCCGTTTTTTATATGATTAATGCGAACATTTCAAGGCTCATCTTGGGGGCACATGTGGCAAACTATAGTTGAAACCCTCTGCTTCTCGTCTCGTGTTAATGTTGTTTACTTCAACGGCGAGCGGTGGTTGGGAAATCTGTTACCCCACGCGGCTGGGTCGCATCCAGCCGAGAAGCCCGCGCTCGGCTGTAAAATCACCAACAGCCCTTTTTGAGTGATGGGTTGTTTTCTTTTGTCGACAACATTCATGTTACATTTGACACTGCGTGCTCGGCGCTTGTGCAAACCGATACTGCCCCATGGACATGCATGTGTAACATTTTTGTTTCCGCATAAACATCTTATCAGCTCTAGCCGTGCCTACGTGTGGCTATTTTAGTGCAAAGGCAACATTTTGAGGGGAAAAGTTGACGCTGGAGAAAAACCGGAGTGCCTCTCGAGTAAAAACGGACATTTGATATCCTTGCGCACCGTCTGGTGAGCAAGCACGTGCATTGTGGTTTTTTTACCAAATTATTTTGGGCCGATGCTATTTTCATAAGATATTTATTGTCGGTTGGAGTTGATTCCCAACTGGCATTTCAGCAATTCTCTTTTGAGCATCCGTTCAAAGCGACAAGTGGGGCCCACTTCCGACCGCTACACCCAATCCAATAATGTTTCAAATCGCATCTGACGCAGTTTGGACGTGTTGTCTGTAAGTTCAGCGTAACAACCCATTCACGGGACCTGACCAAGGCAAATGTTAATTTATTCTTGTGCGATAACAGCAAGTTTTACTCAATTTAGAACAACTCCAAGCCTTCGTCAACGGAAAGGAGACTTAAAATAAAGGTAGGAAAAAAAATGCACGAATTACTACATGTGCATTTCAGAGTTCTGCTAATAGGTCGATGACACTTAAGTATGTCGAGGATTATCTTCAACGGGTCAATGGCAGGTGATGCTTTGAGACTAAAGAGCAAATACCTTGTAATACCTTCTTTTTTATTATGTAGGGCCGTAAAGCTAAGTGACAATCAAACAGCCTTGTTGGACTTAATTAGATACGTTCGTCAAACCTGTATTTCTAATACCACGTTAATCTCTGCTTGCAGTGCACAACCTCTTGCATTATAAACATTCAGAAATGTAGCACCACAGTTGCTTAGCGAGTAAAAAGCCGTAAGCGGGTTGGAACTGACCCTGATTCTGTGTGCCAGAGGAGCTGAGCCATTGTTGGGTTAGTCTGACTTGGATCGTACTGGTTAAAAATGGGTTTTAACCCGTTAGGTTTTTGCATCAGACCCCATTTCGGGGTAATTTTGACACAGATACCGGGTCACACACCCAGAATGGGTCAGTCCCCACGTTTTTTTTAAAGAGTGCATACTGTTGACCTTGCAAAGATGTTGACCTTATGGAAAAAGTGAGCTCAGTAGTTTTGTACTTCAATAAGCTGCACATAAGTTGACAAAACAGTTCTCCTAGTATTTCTGTATCCCAAATACGCTGGGAAAATATCATGAAATTTTGTAGCGGTATGGTGTGCCTTTTTCCCTGGTGGTGGGCGTGGCGTGGTGTGTGAACTTCAGAAGTAGGTCCCAGCGAGTATTTGGTAAAGAAGTCGTATGTACCCCCAGGCAAGGACAACTACTTCAGAAATAATGACTTCCGTCACATGTTGACGCAAAGCTATTTGTGATTCGGCCCGTATGTTTTTTGGTGGTTTTTGTTTTTTAGTTGAAGAAATTGAAATGGTCCTGAGGACGTCACACTGATCTGACTCAATCGGTTTTCGATCTCGTATGTAAGGGGAATTTGTAATCAATAAAAACAAGGTCAATTGAAGAAACATTTTGTTTGAGGGAGACAGAAGGTATCATCATCAGAAAAAGCCCTTACGAACTTTGCCACTTTTTGTCTGCAGACGAATTACAGTAAATCGAGTGTAAAAAAAGGGGGCAAAATAACAAATAGGTTTGAGATTCTAAGAAGGATAAAAGCTCTTCACGGCTGTGTGGACCGGCAGAGGTGCTGATGGGTTTGCTCGGTTGGTTCCTCCCGTGCTCTCGAACCACCTCTTGGATTTAATGTCCAACTCTTCACGATTGTGAGCCTGATATAGACCTGTTAATAACCACAATTTAAATACAATACTATACTGTTCTGTTGAGGTTGATAATGCACCAAAGGTGTGAAAACATCAAAGTGTAGCTTATAGTTGAAGTTTGTTTTGTTTTTTGTGGGGTTTTTTTCGGCAAAAAGTCAGCAGTCAAGGCGGTCAACAACAAAACGTTCAAAGGCTGAATAACATTGTTGTGACTAATGTAAGAAACATGATTGGTTTATATACATGGGTAGTATGTCAATCGCCACGGAAGGACCTCCCTCTCTCTCACCCCCTCCCCCTCCCCCTCCCCCTCTCTATCTCTCTTGATGTCCTTTATTTGTAGTCATTTGAAGCCATTGTGTGTTTTTTTACACGGACGGAAAGAAACATACAAACAACAGGTGCAAATAAACGAATACAGCCGCATCAGGGTGAAGGGTATAGATCCAGTTGATTTATTGGCGAATTCCAACCCCAAACCCGCCTCCCGCATAACCTTCAGTTGTACCCCTGCCCTGGGTAAGCTCTTACCTTGTTAGTCTTTCTCTGCCCATTGATTTATCATCTTTTGCTAAATTGATTTGAGGGGGTTTTGTGTAAGAGCAAAATGAACGACGTCAGAATAGTAATGTGGGCACGACTTTTCCCCCATAACAAATGGTTATCTCGAAGTGTGCTTGATAGGCCGACTGAGTCTACCGATACCAAATTAACGGCCTAAAGTTTAGTTTTTAGTCTACTTGCAAACAACTGTGACTCAATTTCCTCCAAATTTCATCAACAATTCTAAGATCTCGTTTCGTTTGGTCTTTTGTCAGACTGATTTCGATAACGCGATACTTATTGATGCCCGTGAAGAACGAAAGCTCCCAATGGAATCTGAAACCGAACTGAACATTTTCGTCTTTGAATCCACTTCGGTCAGTGTACAAATAATCTCCTTTCACTCCCCCCCCCCAGTCTCTTTTCCCCCACGTTGAGACATAAACTGTTACTGAACATGATCACAATTTACTGATCAATCGGCCGTCGAACTTGAAGTCAACTGAATGGTTGGCGAGCAACAAGTTTGAGTCACCTATGTACATGCAATTTCATTCAAACTATATATATAGGGGCCTATTGTATAAGTTAATGAACAATTTCTAATCCGAAAACTTATACACCAGTTTCACTTGTCCTGAAAGACTTCTGCAAATGTGCCCGCAAAACTGAGTTTATCTTTCGATTTCAGACCCGTTGTGTAATAACTACAGCTCGTACAAAATTCCTGGAACCCGTCATTCGATGTTTTCTTTGGAGCGTGGAGTTTATTTGGATAATATATATTTTTTTCTCACAAGGTTTTAGTGTGATGACAGAAAGTTATTTCCAAAACAATGATGTTTTATATTCTTAAAAGCCTTTCTGTGCGTTATGAAACTGGTCTTGAAGCAATGGACGGCATGGTACAGCGGGGCGTAGTTTTTTTGTCGAAGAAACGCGTGTCGTGGGCCGAGCAGTCCGGACCATCATCGAGCTCAGGGTCAAGAGTAAGGATTCGAATCCCAGTTATGACACACTTGTGTTCTTGGGCAAGACACTTAACTGCAATTGCTTCTCATCACCGAGGAGTAAATGCGTACCTGTGATGGTGGACAATGTTTACATTGATTGATTAGCAACATGAATGATTAGCGCCCATCTGGCTGCTGCGGGGCTGCATACTCCAAGGGAGTTGAGATGGTTTCAGGAATGCCAAAGGCCCGAGAAACAGGGGTAGAGTATTAAAGTACGGCACTTTGAAGCACGATATAAATTACATTACTAGTTGTAAATAAACGTGTACAAAAATACCTGGTAAGTTTGCAAATTCAATGATTCTTTTACATCTTCTATTATAAAGCCTCGCGTGATACTTGCTATGGTGTACATGTATGAATGGGTCAATAAACCAGTTTACACTTTTGAATACTGAAGTGGCAAAACAACACTTCAATCAACTTCAAAGTGAAGATTGAACACTTTGAAGAACTCCGGTCGATGTCAAATCGTGATATGAAGTTCAATGCATTCAACTAAATCGAGTTGAATGTGGACGTTACAAGAATTGAATATGTGTACCGTCACTGTTTTCATTTAACACTGTGATAGGATAAGCCGCTGAAGAATTGCCTCCGAGCAAACTGTCTAAAGTGTTAATTTAACACTTCAGTGTTCGGAGTGTCGAAGAAGTAAAGATATAGGTTTTTGTTTTGAGTGGGTTGCAGTATGTGGCAATACTTCGCTCGTCTGCAAAGAAGGCTTGTTTCTGAATGATATCGTGTTCTGCAAGGATAACTTCGTTTTGGTTGAGTTTTTGCAGTACATCAATGGGTCATTTCGGGTTTGTGGGGTCCTGATTATTGTTCCATGATTCACTTTTCTGTGGAGTCAATATTGTCCCATTGTGTAAAAGACCCCACAATGGCCCTTTCATAGGTCCACAGTAGCTCTGCGTTGCATTCACTCTGTGGACACTTCTTAGTTCTGTGCACTTACAAACTGAATTCCACATCGTGTTTCAAATCCCTACATTATGTGGACTTCTTCGTTTTCAGGTCCACACTTCTTAGGTGTGAGTCGTTATTTATATAACATTTTAAGATCATTCCTTGGTCTTGCTCAACAACTTTTGTATGACCCCCCACCCCGTAAACTCAGTAGTTTCAAAGCTCAACAACAGGCAGGACAAAACTCGTTTCAAAGTTTCCCCATCGCTTGCGGAAAGCACTGCATTGAAGCTACATAGGCCTACCGTTCAACTTCTGCTGCACAAACGTCACCTCATGTCATTGACATGGACACCTGTAACTTTATTTTAGGAGCCTTTACGCTGGTGACCTTGCGTCGTAAAAGAACGAAAACAAAAATTACAACAATCAAAACCATAAGTTTCGCCAATTGCACCCAATTTTCTGGAATGCGCTTTATGGATTGGGAGATCATTGTGTAGATGACTTTAATCATCATTATTTATAGCGAGGAACGCAAGTGACTTGACTTTTCAGATATGCGAGGCGTTGAAAAAATCTGGGTAAAATAAACTCACCTTTCCCTCATTTGTTACAATACACACCTGTTTTTGTTTGCTGTCTATATTGAGTGCATAGACCGTAACAAGTCTTTAATAAATTATCTTAAAGGTATAATACAGGAGTGGTAGAACTGACAAAATAGTGGAATGCAGTGTTTATGTTTTGTGTGATCAACCATGTAGGCCTACATGAAATAACGAGCCTGTGAACATTTTGGGGCTTAATCTGTTGTGTGGGTCAGGAGAAATTAGGGAAACCCCATGCACAACTTTCAGCATGAAAACATTGTGTCCTTGATTTTGGTTGTAACAACCCGGAATCAGCTGTTGCGTTTGTCAGGTTTTCAGATGCAGCTTCCTCGAATATGACTTCATTTCAGAGGGAAATATTTGACAGAAATAATGGTTATAGTATGAACTTAAAATAATGATCAACGTATTTCTGTAGTCATCCCGCCATGGTACGATCCGTGGTTTAAAAAAGTTTTTTTTTTTTTTTAATTCCTCTGACGACAGCCATAGGCATCAATGATTATTTATTACAGAGCCCCGGGGTATTCCCTGGTGCAGAACTGACTGGTTTTTATTCATTAAAAGCACATCTTTTGTATACATCTACTCCTAAAAAACACATCCATCAAACGAGGCTACGTCAAGATTAACCAGAAATAAAAGGAGTTTATGAATTGTAGTTGACCCCACACCTGTGTTACTATTCATCACACTTTGGTGGGGATTTACACTTGAATATCACAAAGACACGGTTCCAACTATTAAGGCCGCTTCTGTATTAGAACTGGGGGAACTAGATTTAGTCTTGGAGCATGGACGGGACATGCGCGGTGGGGCCCCACTCCGCTTCCCTCTAGCAGGAGCCTCGCTAAGCTGCTCCTTCATAAGGGCAGTTTTCATGGTGTACCTCAGGAGGTGTAGTTGACTTGATAGATAGGGACATCGACAGGCTTCTATCAGTGGCGTGACCAGAGGAGCGGGGAGGGGGTTAGCCCTCTCCCCGCTCAGTACATTTAGCCCCTCCCCCACGACTAAGATTGGGGGAAATGCACAAATGAATAGTTCGATACATTAAATATCCCCCACCCCCTGGATTTTTTTTGTTGTATAAAAATAAATAGCAAAATAAAGACATAAATTTACGCCACTGGCCATTTTTGCCTTTTGCCTTTATGCCGTTTCCGACTATACCACATTGATATCAAGCTACTACAACCGTAACACCCCAAGAAGATGTCGTAGACCCCCAAAAAATGGTTTCAGATTTCGTTTTATTCATAGAAATAAAGATGCGTCTTCTCATTATAATATTTGCCTTGTTTTCATCCTCAACTCCTTGAAACTTTTCACTTATTTCCTCTTTCCAATGTTTCTATGAAGCCTGGATTAATCACATTTAGCCCCAACACATAGTGCTAAATCCCAACCCTCCATATTTCCAACTGCTGAAACAATGAGTCTGTAACCACCAAAAACATAGTATGTTCTACTTCTCCAACAAATCGAGTCCGAGGAAACCAAGCTTGTCACCCCTTTTTCATTCGACCCGCCCGTCCCCACGTTCCTTTTCGCGGGGAATATAATAATAAGTGGTTTCCAGAAGTACTCAATAAAAATACCTAAACTGTCACACCTAAACCCTTGTTGATTAAAAAATGAGTGATGGTGGGCTAAACTATGAGGTGAGCCTTCGTGGTTAACTTTTGCTGACCCCATTGTGTGCTGAAGTAGTATACTATATTGGGGGGTTGCCTGAATATTTCAGTAACACCATAAAGACACCAAAATGTGGTGACAAAATTAAAGCTAGCCTATTGCATCATAGCGTTGTGGAACAGCAAGCTCGCTCTATCATCTATAGCTGTCAATAAATACACCACTCAACCTATACCTGTGCAAATGCCATTCATATTGGTTGTCACGTTTCAACGGACGCAGTCTACACAAATCGGTTCTTGTTCTGTCTCACTATGTTGTGCATGTTCATGCGTGCTTATATTGCGATCGAAGGAGTAAAGTGTGATTTTTGAGGTTTTTTTAATTCTATTTTATCATATTTGACATTACTTTTGGAGTCTTGTTGGCATGAATTTTATAATTAGTGAGCTTTTCTCGACTGAAACTGACAAACTGTTTTCCTCTGATAATCCTGTATTTTGTTCTTGTTTTTAAATAAAATAGGCCTATATCGTACTTGTTTGAAGAGCATTTACTTCAGTGTTTTGCCCAACACCGAAGTTGAATTGAGCATCACGCCTTCAGTACTTTATACGGAAGCGTAAAAGGTACATTGAGAAAAACAAAAGAAAATCCTCATTGTGACTATCATGATTTTGATTAAGCCTACGTCATAATCATGACTAGTGCCAATTAATTAAGTCATATTGATGATATACAATTGTCATGACTTTTATTAAGTCACAATTATGAGATAAGTCATAATAATGTAATGTCATATAATGACATATAATGTCTTGAAAATAAGTAGTTAATTAGATGTAAGTCATAATTATTACTTTAATGGTTTGTGTTAAAATTATTTCTCTCTCAATGTGCCATTAACGCTTCCGTAGCTTTTGTGGTGAAGCAATCCACGAGCGCCTCTAGTACCTTTGCATTGCTATTGGTCTAAAAATGAAGTGTTCTTTTTAGCGAAACAAGACTTCCATTTTTTAAACTGTTTAAAAAAAGTGTGTGACCATTTTGAGAGAAAGACAATCCTACAAACTGGGATTGAACAATTTACGGCATGTTTGTGTTCAAATAATGATAATGCACATAGGCCTATAGTCAGAATTCTTCACTGTACCACGACGTGAAAATGATAATTTCTTCTAACCCAGAAATTCTAGTCATGTTCCACAACTGTGCTCTTCACAATGGAAATGCTATCCAGTTTTTGAGGGCAACAAATCACCATTGCATTATGTAAAAAGCCCAGTGAATAGCTTTCTAGGTGCCAGTGCTATGTTATTGTTGTTATGTGCGATTAGTGTAACGGTATATTTCTGCTTCTTTGTATAAAATGACAGCCAAATTGATAGGCTCCTAATGGTGTTAAGGAAGTTAGGAATGTAAGATGGAAGTTAAAGACCTTTGTAACTCAGGTATTTCTGCTACGGAGCTCCCGTAGTGCCATTCACTTATCCAGATTATGAGATTTTAAGTGGACTTAATCAGACTAAGACTCGTCCACGTAATTTAAATCTCGCCATAAGACGATGACTTACTGAACCAGAGAAGTTGGCATACCGTGATGTAAACTTTCCTCACCAGCACGACTCACTAAAACTGTGATGGTATAAGTCAACTTCTGACTTTAAGTTTAAGGTCGAGTTATAAAGTTGTCTTGTGAGATAGTGTTATACTATGACGCGTCGACTTAATCAATGTAGTATTACGCAGTAAGGAATTTAACGCAGTAGGACAGCGTTATAACGCAATACTATGGAGATACAACGCATTAGGGCAGTGATTTACACCGACACAACGCAATAGTAGTAAACAGCGACGTGACGCAATGGTACGGCGAGAAAACGCAATAGTACGGCTAAATGAGCCACCGTAGTTGCACTAGATCAGGTGGTTTGTTGAACTATCAATCTTGTAAACAGTTGTGTTTCTCTCGTTTAGGCTAAATATACCCATTTTGTGTGAGTGTGGATGTTACAAATGGCCAAATGCTTAAACCTTGTCAAGGACATACAATAGGAAAAGTGTTTATCCTATTCAATATAGGTACAACGCTTCCTGAATAATGTGAAAAAAGGAAACACCTGGCGTGTCACGTACGATAACTGGATATTTTGAGAGATTTTATGTCAATGATCATTGGTATCGATTGGAAGATGTACTTTTTTTTTACTGCTACTTACAATGGAATCTCCATGGATGGTCACTTAAAGGGTAGGGCTGCACGTTATAAGTGGTGTTTTGTCTTAAGGTTGATACATGGCAAATCCCATCGTTTGGGATTGGGATGTAGGCCTACATGGATTTCAAATGGTAGTGTGTGGCTTTGTATGGATCGTACGAGTGACGTGACCTACCTGAGCCCTCATTTCCAACGCTGAATGTGGAAAGCCAAGGAAACTTTTCAAACATTTTGGATAGTTTCCGAGTGGTCCAGAAGGTCTTGTTTTAATACCCTAATTGGCCCTTTTGAGTTATGGTGGACATTACATGCGTGCATTGTTCGGTTTGGGTGTATATAAACAGACTTACCCTGGCCAGTGTCCTTGTAACGTTTCCACCGTATCTCAGAAATGCCAATGGGATTGTTGGCTGAATAACTGAATAATCTGTCACAACATACATACAGAAGTACCGAAGTCATATGTCCTTTCTTTTATCCTTTCTTTTTAATGGGATTGTTGACTACAGAACTGGCTGTATACAGCACATAAAGAAGTCATATATCCTTACTCTATTGTTATCTTCAATGCCACCATTGTCCATTGTGATGATGTTTCTACTTAATACGCAGGTTGGGTTTGAGATTTCACCAACTGAGGTCACCTTTTAAATGTCAACGGTATGCTTTGCATACGAGCTATAACAGACAAGAGTGCATGTTAGTTTTGGTATCGGCCTACATAGCTCATGATTCGTGTATCCCTGGATGTGTTTAGAGCAGGGCTACAATCTCCGAGAAGTAGTTGCAAGTTTTCCGTTTTTCAAATGATTTTAGCGCCCCCCCCCCCACCCCTTGGATCAGGAATAGGGCGTCATGTAACCATCACTATTTGTGGGTGTGAAATTCTGTTTCGGTTGATTTGACTCGATTTGTCCTGTGTTGACAACAAAAAACTGGACGATTCATCTGGTTTTCGGTGAAGCATTCTAGTATGTCTATAAAGGCAGGGTATACTTTTGGTAATTGTCAAAGACCAGAATCCTCACTTGGTGTAATCCAACATTTGCATAAAATAACAGACATGTGAAAATCTGGGCTCAATTGGTCTTCGAAGTCAATAATGAAAGAAAAATCACCATAATTGTTGTACAGAACTGTGTGCTTTCAGATGCCTGAGAAAGGCTTCATGCCTGAAGCCTTTATCAGAATCAAATTCTGTGCTGAAAATTACCTCTTTCTCGAAAACTACATTCCTTCAAAGGGTGTACTTCTAACAACGCTTTACAATAACAACAGCTCTCTGGTGCTCTTTACCAAGTAGGTTGTTATGGTAATTAATTTGTTGAGCAGTCATTGCTCCTACCTTTTATACCCTGGAAATAACACCCAACTTTTGAAAGATGGTGTTATTATTAATTTGATTTTGAACGTATTATCCTGGAAATGTTAATATTAGTTTCGTTTGGTATGGCCTAATTTTGTTTGTGGAAATTAATTGAAGAGAAGGGAATGTCCTTAGTTGAGACAGACAAGTTTTAGCAAACCTATTTTTTGATTTGATGTGTATTACCACCACACAAGTTTCAGTTGAAGGTACTATTAGTGTATAATCAAATAGAAGTGGAAGACGGTCTGTTTTGCAAGATTCTTAATTCATAAATACCAAAGTGTGAAATAGTCACATGGAAGTTCCCTTATTTTATTGTCAACTGATAGACCGGATGTGTTTACTTGACTGACGAGTCGCTCGATTACCCTATAGACCTATTTGGCAGACTCAAGGAACAGCCAACACCCCCATGGGACCCTGTTGTGCCCAAGCTTTATAATTATTTCCTTCGTCTATTTGAACTTGACCTGAAGCATAAGCTAGAAAGAGAAGGTGAATCCCAAACGCGCCGTGTGGGTGACTCCTGGCGTGTTTTACCCGTTGGCGGTGTCGTCACGTCTTAACGATGTCATCCAGCGCATATGGTGGTCTGAACACAACCATGAGCTGAAATCACGCACGCACAAACTCTGTTCAAAACGCGTGAGTTGGAAAGTGTTCACTTCTGAGTGCATTCCGTATATGGCAACAACCCACTCAGTCCGCCTGCCATTGGTCAGTTGTTAACCACGCACAGGAGTTTGCCGTGCGTTGGTTTTAACACCGTGGGCGTGTCTTACGAGGCTGGCTGCGCAGTGATTGGTCAGACGTTAAGTTCCCTTGGGACTCAGCTTGCCCGCTTGGTACAGAGGGTAACAGGAAAGTGTTGGCGTAGCAGTCCAGCTATAAACTCTCCCTTGCTGTTCAACGGAATTTATTATTTAAGGAAGACTTGACCGAAGCGAAACTCACGATCCAAAATACAGTTTTTTCGTGGACTACCGTACGCCCGGGTAGAATTGCACCGCACGATTCAGCTTCTTCCTCCATCTGTGGCTCAGCGTTTTTTGGCTGAGAGCTCCAGTCGGTACCTTCTTCCGGGTACCTACTTCTTGATTGGCACACACTAAACAGCGGAATTCGCCAATTGTTATAAAAAGTTTGCACTTGAGGCTCACACGGGCAATAAGCGATTGACATATCTCCTAGTCACACACGAGACGTTGGTTGGAGGAGGCACTTGTAACTTGGGCAGTTCTCATCAAGACTGGAATTTGTTTTTCCATAAGGATCTTACTATTCTCAAGGAGAAGGAATACGCATATTGTAACCTTGATTGAACCGAACCACAAGGAATTGTACCGTGTTGGGATATTATTTTGACTACTCGTACAGTTTTTTTTAAACTGTGGAATATTAAGAGGTGCAGCCGTTGCTTCAACGGTGAGTTACGTTTTGTTTGTGTACTTTTTACACTCCTGCACTATAGGTAACTCAAACTCGTGGGTCTGCGAACTGAAGAAGAACTTGAGTTGAACTGGTAATGTCGGATATCATTAAATTAAACGGAGGAACGAATTGAGTTCGCAAGAAAACATGTAGAATATTCCGAGTTGTTGAGGAATTCCCGCCCGCTACCGAAAAGTACAGAATACGGAAACGCGGATGCGATTTTAAGATTTTGTTTAAAACTCTAAAACTTGAATGTTTATTTATTTATTTTTTTTACATTAAAAGGATAAGACAATTTTTGTTTTAATCGTTTAAACCTGCGTTTACGGTACAGGGTTTTATATATAACTTGTATCTTCACCATTGCTAAAAAAAAAGATCAGTCAAGCAATTGTCAAAAAATGAAATTGTAAAGCATGGATCGCTGCCAATTAGATAGTTGTCAACTATTTCCTCTTGCGTGCGGTCTGGAAGACACCATTTCCTAAATTCTCCAAAGAAGACCGAATTCGAAAAGCATCCAGTCACATATTATGCGGTGTGCGGGTCGGTCCTATAATTTGTACACTGTTTTTGAGACGACAGCTCACAATGTTTACGAAATTAAGCATGTGCTGTTTTGGGATCTGTTGTACTATGTTATTAGGATTCGGTGAGAGACGAAACGTGTACATAGGTGCTGTGCATGTATTGTGAACTGTGCTGTTTTAATAACCACAATTTGTTTCGTTTTCAATTTGTTTTTTAGGCGTGATAGAAGAACCAGTGTTACCGTGTTGAAGGAGCACCGCGTCAACATGGGGCGGAACACACTCGCATATGTGCTCGCCGTTTGGCTCATGTGCTCCCTGCTCCAGTGCGAGTTCACAACAGGTAGGTAAACAGTATTAATGGCGGTACAAAAGTAGCAGTTACATTTCACATCAATATTGACAAAAAGTCTGGAAAGGGGGTGGTACATATTGTGTGAAAATTGTTTGAGTTTCCCCCTGTGGCAATTGCATCTATGTGCTGGGTCTTTAGTTCCCAACGTGACGGTGTATAGGTAGCTACGTTTTTTATAAGCATTGGTCCCCTGTGACCAGCAACAAATAAAATGTTCTGGTGGCGATTTCCTTGTTGGCATGATCATGCTCAGTTTAATTGTGGAGAGAGAGGTTGCTGGTAGCCGTTCCTCGGCCCTTGTGGCCGACCCTACGGAAGCCCCCGGCAAAACTCATGTCTGAAATCAGAATACAATATTGTCGATGTCTTTAGGCAAACACTGGGATGTAGAAGACCAATTGTGAAAACTCATTTATCAAGTTGTTTGATTTTGTTCTCTGCTTTTATCGACAAAATAAGGTATATTATGTAGAATTTAGGACCACGTATCGATATACTTGTCAAGCTGAACAAACATATCAGATATTATTCCCAGGTGCAGGAGATACAGTCGCAGGTTTGTCAAGAACCTATTAGTTGGGAACAGTGTAATTCACAAACCCTACAAATACTACCTTAGTGGTTTAAACAGTCTCTATAGTACCTCTAGATTGCCGGTTTCTTTTTTAAATACGGGTTGGTAAGATTACTTTATAATTGGAAACAATCATTCCCACAAGTATAAAACAAATGTATATGTCAATTTTTAGTACGAAGGAAGTCCTGGATCAAAAGTGTGATTAATAGCAACAGCCATCGTTTTGCATGTGTTGATACTATTTTTTATGTGGCTCTCAATTTAAATGTCATGTATGGGAAAACGCTCTCTTTCACATAAAAGTATGTGTGACTATATGTTTATATTACGTTCATTTTTAATTGAATGTAATTGTTGCGTCGGTTTGCAGATATAGGCTTACTCCAGAAAGTTATCTGACAACAAATAAGGACGACCAAATTGTAATGTATGTTTGTCGGAACCTATCTGTCTTTCCAAGGAAAACTGTATGATGTTTTAATTGAAAAGAAAGTGTTAACATTTCCAGTGTAGGAAAGCGCTCAGTCTGTTTTGAGATGTTCTCAAATAGGATTTTTGTTCATACCTGCTTGTTCTCATTGACATAGTTGGAACATTTTCCCTAAACGCTGTCTCTAAGCAATTTCAGCATTTACCATGAATTCTACCAGGGCCCAATTTCATAAAGCTGCTTAAGCACAAATAGTAGCTAAGTACAACAAAAGTATGCTTGCCAGAATCAGGTTCCTAGAATCCTGCTCATTTTTGCTGCTCATAATAAGCATTATTCAGTGTTTAAGCAGCTTTACGAAATTAGGCCCAGGCCATTTGTGGCAGTCCATGTTTTGGGGATGATCGTAAATGTAAAAACACTAATCTGTATAAACTATTTTCACAATTTATACAGACGGATAACTGAACAATTCAGTTTCAAACAAAATGCACAAAATTAAAAGTTACCAGATCTAATTCCATAACAAATTGTTATACCAGACGACCCTGACCCAGGCCTATATAGATAAAAACTGTGATCACATACACGCGTGAGTTTCTTTAAGACATTTGCTGTAAATATTAAGCTATAGCCTACTCAAACAACATCATTAGTGTTCTTCAATCGTTTCTATCAGTGGGCTCATGTTTCATGGCTGTGGCTATTTGATAAGGTCGGTGTATGCTCGGTGTACTTCCATGCTGAGAGACAAGACATTGCATCCCAGACAGAATTGGGTCAAATTTATGGCGCTGCTTTTTTGTAGCGTTCTGAACTTACGGTTTCAATTATGTTAATAAAGTTAGCCACAAATTGATACGCTAGAAAAGTGCGGGGGTTAAAAATGTAGTTGTAAAGAAAGTACCTAATATGCCAAAACCTATTGTTAACTCATGAAACCAGCTAACGCTTTAGCTGATGAGCTACGGTAAGCGACTCTTGGTTTTACGTTCAAGCAACGCCATGCGATGGGCCCCTTGTCCATAAGGCTATGATTATGAAGGATGCCACATCTAGTGCCGTTGTGGGATATGAAAAATGCGGTTAAGTTATGCCGTAGCCTTCCAAACAATGTTAAAACTAGGAAAGGTGTACCACCTATAGCGGTTCAAGAGAAAGTGTGAGTACAACAATTTGTAAAGAAAAGCAAACCAGTGGCTGTATGTTACATTTCAGCACTGTTCTTAATTGAAGGCTTTTATTTTGTAATTGCTTAGGAGACAAATGATAAGAAGCTACCACCATGGTTCATTTCTTTTGCAGCTTTTGATGAAGTTGACGTCATAAATGCAGCCGGCATCTCAGGGAGGACGCCGGGAATCAGAGAAACCAAAACACCAGATGGCAGCCGAGCCTTCAAAATGAGACCCATGGAGCGAGATCTGGGCACAGACCAGAGCACCCTGGAAAGACTGCTGGCATCTATGAGGGAAGACGAGGGTTTCATGCTAATAACGACCTTCTCGCAGGACAGTAAGAATCGCGGCACGATAGTGTCCATCGACCGATCCAACGGGAGAACCCGCGGCTTCGGGTTCCACGTGGACCGGAGGAATGACGTCGCCGTGGTGCAGTACGCCGAGTTCGGCTCTGGGGAGCCCAAGGAGAACGAGGTGGAGTTCTCCCCGCTCAACATCGAGAAGTCAGATAACGAAATGCACACCTTCGTGTTGGACGTCCGGGGAAACCTGGTGACTCTTTATATGGACTGCCAGCTGATCGGGCTGAAGATTCTCCCGTCCTCCTTTTACGTTGACATGCCCTCGGACAACATGAAGCTACGTCTAGGCAAAGGCGTCACGGGACGGAATAACGTCTCCGATTTCAAGGTGAGTAAAAATGACCGGTAGCTTTTGGAGGATGCAATGTGTATTTATAGGTTAGCCAGCCGGACATAGGATAACAAATTAAGGATGTAATTAAACCCTGACTTTATTCAACATTGACCATGATTTATAACCTTCTGATACTCCACCCAAGGACTCTTAGCTTCTCTGGGTGTTGAATGACCCTTTTGAGTTTAGTAGGTTGAAACAAGACTATGATTTTTACAACTATAAACCCATGTCTGGCTCCGCGTAGAGTCGAGTTACATTAGACTGCCTGGACAGCACTTTAAAAAAATGTGTGGCTTTAAATAGGAAAGCAAGAAGACACTTTCCGTTTGATTTCACAAACAAAATAATGTGAAACACAAATAGCTCTTACAGCATTCCTTGTCCTGTTTTAGAATAAAAGGAGTATGGAATTTAACACTTTGTAAAGGCCACATTCGCGTAGTCTTGTTCTCAAGTCGTCGGTATGTGCTTGTGATAATAAACAACAGAAACTCACATCTGTGAATCCAGATTAACAGCGTGATCAACAACTCCGCTTGTCAAGACGACTGTTATGAATGTATATGGTTCTGGGAAATTACACATTCAGTCGGGGTTTTCTGTACTAGAAGCATTTACGTCAACCATCAGCGGTCAACCAAGACGGCGCTTTTTCTGTCATTAATTTTCATGAAGGATTATAGCCAGCAACCCTGTACGAAAGCTTCTGTCAGCGAGTGGTATTTCTTAACTGAGGAAGCAACCTTCCTTGATTCTTGTCTAGGTTGTCGGATGCCCGATGGGTCACTTTCCTTTTCATGAACCAAATTGAGGAATTGCAATTCCTTCCGGATCGTTATTCACGCGTTGAGTGATACGCGGCCAAGACGTGTGGTATGTTGGCTGGCCGCAGTGTTAGACGTTTTTTGATCTATATATAAGGTTTCACCCATTTATCGAATGCCATTTTTACTTATTGTCAGGGTGCATTATAAGTAATAATGTTTGGATGTTGTGCATGGAATTTGTTTCTGTTTTTTTTTTTTTTTTTTT
>CM021526.1:27201799-27232876 GCA_010994315.2 Pisaster ochraceus | reverse complement strand
GGGGGGGGGGGAGTTGCATACGTTTTACAGGATTATAACCAGTGACGGAGAGGCATTACTGTTTGTTGAAATTTGCTGATTAATTTTGTCATTTTAAAGCAGAATTTGGTTACTCTTTTTAATAATATTAATATTCATCCGGAGTGTTATTTCAGGATTGAGGGTCTAGTTACTAGTTCAGCTTTGGCTTAGAAAAGGGCTAGGGTGCTGCTTATTATGTTCTTCATCATAATCATAGTCCGGGGTCTTATAGCGCATGTGTCTTCCAATATTAAGTTATTCGAGAAGCTTGAACAAAGAGTTTTTAGACAGGTTTTTGAAATCGAGTTATGATTCCCATTTATGTAGCACCTTATAAGGGTTTATAATGAGTTGCGGTGCATTCAGCAGCCACTGCCAGACACACCGGGTCAAGCCCCTTCTCTTGTGGGTTCTTTTGCGTACAACGCACGGAACCTGCAGCTTTACGTTCCACCCAAAGGACGAAGCAGTAGTGTCTTGCTTAAGTCACAAGTGTCAAGACCAGGACTCGAACCTACACTCTGCTAATCGAAAGTACCAGAGCGTGGCTCCAGACCATCCGGGCGCTACATACCATTAGTCGGCAATATGCTGCAGAATTTTAAGCAGTATAGCATATTACGTTCCGTTCATGTTCTTCAATAAAGCAGAGTTCGTAGTGTGACATTAAAAAAAATCTTTCACCAGTTGGATTTCATTTCTACAATGACCTAAATCTATTGACCCGGATGAAGTAGAGATGATTCTAAGGATAAACAAGGATTTTGTAAAAAGGAGAAAAGGGCATCTTCATTCAACCGTGAAGTGCCTTCTGAAGTTGAATGTATCACCATTTCTCGATACTGATTTCTGTGTGTCTCTTTCTTACTTGCAGGGTACCCTGGCCACGGTTAAGTTCGCATTCCACACCAGTACCAACGATGTTTTAGTTAGCCAAGGGTGCGTGATCGACCTCGGGTTTGCATCGTCCTCCCAGCTGAGCTTCGCCAGCAGTTACCCTATCCCCTCGGTAGAGGATTCGCAACCGAGTCAGATCGGTGAAGGTGAGAAATTCCCATTGGGGTTTTTTTTTTACCAGATACTTTCCACACAACAAATAATGTTTTTATGTCAGTAAATTGAGGGCCTTGGGTAAACAACTCCATTGTTGAATTTGTTTTGTACTCGCTGGTGGCACGTTGAGACGAAACCTGTCGTTGATATGACCTGAGATCGCGGCGCACATACTTTCACGATGTAACATTGATTTATGAAGGTGACCTATTTCGTCATACACTGTGTACAACCTGTGAAGTTTTCAACTTCAAACTGATTTATTATCCTATTAATATAATTTTTTTAAAGTGACTTAGCCCGCGACCCGAGCCCGGTATTTATAAGTCTGTGCCCCGTGCCCCAGTTGAACAGGTCCGTTCCGGAGCCCCGCCTATGCATGAATGTCATCTGTGTTCAACACCTCGATGAATTATTCCCATAACTTTAGGATTACCTGTCAATTAGCCTAAGCCGATTACTTAATTACTCCGTATATTGGAATATAAGCCTAGCTAATTTTTGACAGTAAAGTTTATTTTGAGTACTGAACTATCCACTATGCTCTACGGAGCTAATGTAATGAGTCACTTCTAAGGTTGAACACGTCCACCACCAGCCACGACTTGATAAAGGCTTATCCTGCAGTAATTCGATGGTAAAATAAAGGTTTAAAGATAAGCTGTAAAGCCCCAAAGTCTCAATTCAGTCCAGCATTTTGGGAGAGTGGTTTTGTTATGATTAATTGAAATGTCTGTACACGTGTATTTTTTACGGAAGTGATTTTTACGGTAATGAACAGCGGTGTTTCTAAGGTAGAACGAAATTGCTGTGTGGCTTCTGAATGGCGAAGATATTGACTGTATAGGGAGACCGCCAACATAGGGCTAGATAGCTCAGTCGGTAGAGCGCTGGCACGTGAAACCGGAGGTCACAGGTTTAAGTCCCGCTCTAGTAAGTTGTTCGTTGTTCAACCCAAAGTTGTTCAACTTTATTATTAGGATTCATTCAATAACTTGCATAATGCAAAATAAATTCAGATGTGATCGCAAAGGGGAAAGAATCAAATGTCAGCAGTCAAGGGTATCCCAGGGCATGGAACCCACCAGCTTGAGAAGAAGTGCTACTTATCAGAGATTCTCCAGCCATTTCAATCACCAATAGATAGCGGGGAAAACGCCCAGTTTTTTTTATTTGATTGAGTTAGTAAGCCGAAAATTATTTCATGCAAAACAAAGAAACACTCACTAAAAGTGTTGTGACTTTCTGGTTGCTTTGGTTTAAACCTGGTCTAGCTCAGTCGTCTGGGAAGTCGGTTAGAGCTTTTGCTTCAAAGCTTTGTGTTCCTCATCGGTTATCTCAACTCAAATTCTCTTTAAAAAAAGTTCATGACTCCTTGATCCATAAGGTTAACGACATGTCTTGACTCCGCCCACACCACCCTCATGTCCTTGTCACATGAATTAACATGAACACATCACTCGATACAACCTAATCCCCAGCTGTGCACAGCAAAAGCACTAGAACGAATGTTATCAATAATGTAACGCCTCGTAAAACATTATTACGATCACCGCAGATTTGTCAGCTGTTTACACGTTCTGGCAATTTATAATTTGTCTTCTAAGATGGGTTCATGCAGTAACCAATGTCACACTAAAGTGAACTTGAGTGGTTTACCGAATTATTGTGCTACATTTTGCAAACCAGATGTTTTGGAGTTCGGTTGTTTTCAACGGTGTCTGCACCCACTAGTGTATCCCGTACAGAAACAAAAATAGCATTTGTCAAACTTAGATGTTACCGGCTAGTTTTCTCTGAAGTTTTTACACTTGCTGAAAGTAGGCCCCTACTTAATACTGCTATTACTACTAATGGTAATAATAATAGTACCAATATTATATGGTTCTTTTGTCTTAGTAGCTAGATCAAGGCGCTTTACTGCATAACTATCCCTGTTTTCAAGTTAATCCAACATAATACTGTCGCAGCCCTCTCAAATTCCCATTTGCACACCTAGGTTTTAAAAAGCAATTATGGTTAAGTGCCTTACCAAAAAAAGAGCTACGAAGGAGACCCTTTAACTAAGCTTTTATTTTGACTATCAACAAAGGACTCGTTTACAAATCAGAGTCCTCGTAAGTAAAATAGTTGTAGATTTATTGTTTAAAGCATGCGTCGAAAAGGGATGAAGTTGCGGTAAATGGTCAGGAAACAAATAACCTAATTTCTTTAATTTAATGTTGGTTTTCTTTTCTGTCCAGCTGCTATGCCTGGACCTGAAAGTGCATCGGGAACCAACGCAGCCAGCAACACCCACAGCGACAGCGCCGACGCCAGCAACAGCGCCCGTCCTGAGAGCAACATCCCCAGCCACGGGGTGAGCTTCGGCAGCCACAGCAACGACCCCAACCAGGGCGTGATGCCGCCACCACTTCCTTACGATCCACCTTTCACCCCTCCCCTCACCAACTCGGACTTCGTGCACCCTAACGCGCCACCCACGGACGATACACTGAAAGGAATGTGCGCTTTGACATGTGATCAGATCAATAACCTCAACAATCAGGTGCAGGTATTGTCTGAAGGCTACGATGAGATCTGGAATCAAATTGAACACATCGTAAGTTCATTTGGAAATGTTGTTCTCAGGCCTAATGTGTTTTTATAGACCCCTCTCACATAACGTTTCAAGACCCAAACTGCGCCCTCACTGAGGTCAATGAAGACCAATGATTGCCTGACAGTTGGGCGCGGCGCGCACGATTCCATTGTTTGACATCAAAGATGGCGGCCAAATCAAGGGGTCTATTGTATGTAGTAGTACAAAACAATACCACCGAATGTGTGTTAAAATGAAGTCAAATGATGGGGCCCGATGCTTTTCCGCCTACCTGGCACTTCTCCTGGATGTGTCTAATGACAAGAAAACATAATGCTACAATCAATAACTTACTTGTTCGGTTCTAACCTCAAGTTCGAAGCACACGTGTTTGGCTCACGTCCTAGCCCCACTCCGCAGTCTTGATCTATTTTTTCCTCCTTTCAAAATGAACAGTTCAATCAGCATGTTAGAGGTGTTTGGGCGTTTTCAGTGTTTCGTACGAGCTATTTTCATGTTCACAAATTCAATCTTGGTTCTTTACAATTCCTCTCACGGTTCCTTCGTTTTTACGTGGCGTTTGGTGGGAACGCATTAATTGTTCCTATCCAAAATGGGCTCTTACTATTAAAGGAAGCATCACCGAGGGATCGGTCGTTCTTTTCGTTTATATTTTTATTTCGTTCTCATTTGTCTCTCCTACAGGAGCACCAGAAACCCCCAGATTGGCCCACCCAAAATGGCTGCTGGTACATGAAGACTTTTTACGAGAATGGGGCCGTCTTCAAGGTTAACAAGTGCAAGTCCTGCGAGTGCCGCATGGACAATGGGGTACGATCACGTCATAATTATTGGTTATCGATTATAGACTACTGAGTTATGTTTCCCTAATTTCACGCCAAATACACATTACATTTTCAAGTTGATTAAATTAACAATGTAAAATCATGTTTAGTAAAATTAGAGCCAACAGTTTAATATTTATAAAAGAATCGTCATTTAACAAAGGGAAGCATTTTCAATTTGAATCATAACCATCAATACTTATTTACACGTATTACTTAATGTTATCCATGACTTTTTCTGCAATGTACAGATACCCGTGGTGGAGTGTTCACTTATTAAATGCCAACCAGGAAAATGCACGAATCCAGTCATCCGAGAGGGAGACTGCTGCCCAACATGCCCCAGTAAGTCGGATGTTACCAAATTTATTTGAATGTGATGGTTTATATAAGTTTAATGTTTTGTTGTACTGATAAATCATGCAATTGTAACAATGGTTCTAATTAATTATTTGTTCAGTACTACAAAGTGCCAATATCACCTGCCGGTTAAATAATTTGGGCACCAAAATCACATTGACACCTTTTTTGAACTCTCTTTATCAGATGACAACCTCGGCTGGAGCGATTGGGCAGAGTGGACCTCGTGCTCGGCGACTTGCGGCAACGGTATGCAGCATCGTGGCCGGTCGTGCGATAGAACACAGTTTGAGTGCAATGGGAACGATGTTGAAACCAGAGTATGCTACCTCGATCCCTGCATCGGTAATTGTTTTGAGTTTAATATTTTGTCGTCACTTTAATTTGTATTTGTGATATCTTTTTGCAGTAATGGTGTTGGTAATTTTGTTATTTTCTTCACCCAAATTCTTCTCAATCGTGTTTCAGATTTATTGAACTACAAAATATTTAACCGTCATAAAACTACATACAAGTTCGAAAATATTATTTCTGATTAAAAGTAAAAGTTGATTGATCTTGATCCAAGTTCTGTATTTACCGGGATATTCACAACTCATGGCACGATTGAATACATTTCACTTTCTGAATTAGAAAATGATGTGCTCATTTCCCACAGAGATACGTTAACATACATATGTCAACATTTATGTCCAGAACTCAAACCTGTGCTAAAACGTGCAAAATGTATTTTTTTGATGAAGTGTTCTTAAAAAATGCCGTTTATTCAAATTGAGCTACCTGTGTTTAACAGAAATTGTGGACGGTGGCTGGAGTAGATTCACCCCTTGGTCGTGTGGCGTTACTTGCGGTAATGGTACGGAAAGCAGAATGAGATCGTGTAATTCACCGAGACCAAAGAACGGAGGCCGCCGGTGCACTGGTGAGGCCGACGGAGCCGGAAGGGAGGAGAGACAGTGTCAGAGAGAGCCGTGTCCCGGTAAAATTTTGGTCGTGTTCCGTTGTCGCATGGTGACGTAATGCTGTCATTGTTACATGTTTCATTTGGCCAATCTGTCAGATGTTTACTTATTTGTTATTTAATAAATATGTCGGGTGTTTAAGTGGCCGCCCATTGTAAGTATGTGGTCGTTTATTACAAACTGTTTAACTGGAACTGGGGCAGAGACTAATTACTGATAAAAGGAATGAGTTTGAATAATGTAGGAGATGTAGTATTGACAATAGACTAACAAATCACAGTTAGACAAACTTAAATGGAAGGGTTTCGATGGCAAAAAAAACGTTCCCCGTCGATTTTCAAATCGCTAATAACAATTCCGTTTCAATTTAAATATTTTTCCTGGTTATAACAGTGTTTACTTTACACTGTACATTTTTATTTATTTTTTCAGTTGATGGAAAGTGGGGCTTGTGGTCTGAGTTTTCCGCGTGTACAAAGACATGCGACGGCGGATGGCAGGAACGTAACCGATTCTGCGACAGTCCTGCCCCTGCTTTCGGTGGAAACGACTGCCTTGGGTCAACCAACCAACGACGCATGTGCAACGAATGGCCGTGTCCGGTTGGTAAGTAACACTAATTGGATAAATAATAACAATAATAATAACATGTCATGGGACTTGAGGCCTTTTATGATGAGGAATCAATGTATATTCCACTGATTATACAATAAGTGACCATTAAAAAAGTGACTCTTTCAAAGGGCGAGCCGATCAACCTAAAACTTGCGGTAGATCGAATGACAGATTGGGGAAAAGTAGAAAAAAATAGCTTTAATATTAGGTTGAAATATCAGGTTTTGGTTTCAGATGATTATTGAATAAACCAGATTGTCATAATATGAGGTCTAAAACGTTATTGGTTGCAACAGTTTTTGAAAATCATGCGAGAGATTTATTCCTCTGGAATAGTGTCAAAATTCACCGTATTGGTTTTTAGTAACAATGCGAATTGGCATAATATTAAAAACATTATCAAAATGGCGTTATGAAAATAAAAACGAAATATAAAATCCTTTCAGTCTCTATTTTGAGACGTTGGTTCGAATGTGAGATAGACAATCATTATGCTAAAGATCCGGGATTCTTTAAGGGATTAATGTTAATGCATTGATTTTGAGTACATTCATTTCTATGAAGTTCGGCAATCGCGTTTTAGTAAAAAACTGCCACAAAAATACTGTTCGTGTTTTTTATTTCTTTTTGCCGTTTTCATTGGGCATATTTGCGGCAATCGAAATTACGCTCGGTTGTTTTTGTTGTCTTCAAGTGCAATTTTTCGACTTTGGCAGAATAAGTACCGGTATTTATATTTGTATTTATAATGATTGAGTGTTTTAGATTTATGTTAATCAATTTGTTTGATGGAGCGTAGTCTTTAAATGTTCAATATCTACAATGATTTGATACTTTCAAGAGTTTAATCGATCTCTTCAATTTCTGTCATTCAGCATTTTTATATATGTTTCTTTCACTGACTATATGGTTTTTGCAAATACTGGTTGTTGTGTTTGGACCCTTCCGTCTATTCTTAACGATCCTTATTGCCTTTGAAATCGACGTAACTGATCGTGCCAGATTGAGTAAGGCGTTGTCTTGTGCGAAGAGAGACTCTTCCTGTATTCCCATCTCGTTTCATTTATTTCCCTCAGCTTAAAAATGTGTATAAAAATATCTCATTTCTGTTGATGTTTGTTTCCCGCCAGATGCCTGCCTGTCAAGTCCTTGTTTTGACGGTGTCGACTGCGTCAGTTTCCCTGATGGTCGATACGAGTGCAAAGACTGCCCAGTGGGTTACGAAGGAAACGGAATTGTATGCAACGATATCAATGAGGTACATGGCGTTATTTGAAAGGCCTTTCTGTAAATCTGTTTTTGTGATAAAAGTTTCACTTTCAACAAGCCTGGAATTTCATCTATGAGAGGGTCATTTTACAAAGAGCACTTCCATTTTAATATCTAAAATTCCATGGGAAGCTTTTGGAGGAGCACCTGGGCCAAAACAGTGCAACAGGGGCCGTGACCTCCATGACATTCTTGTAATTCCAGGTTGGCTAAAGGCTGTGTTTCAAGATACACGTTTGTGCCATTAATATCAAATCAATCAAGACGTGCACATGTGAAGAGGATTTAGATAATTATCGTGTCTGGAAATACAATGGGACTCAATTAAATTGCTATAGATTCTAATGTTGTGTCTGTTTACAATACACAGTGCAATCTTGTGTCCGATGCTTGCTTCAACTTTCACGGTGAGCACCGTTGCTTGAACTTGGTTCCAGGGTACACCTGCAGAAAGTGTCCCAGTGGCTACAGAGGTAACCAGCCATCTGGCATGGGAGTATACCACGCTAAACGCTACAAGCAGGTAAGTGGCATCACAAAGAAAAACAAGAGAAAAAAAACAGGTAGAATTTGTCTGAACTTGCAATAGGTTAAAACCGAGCCGTCAGCGCAGGGGATTTTGTCCCTACCGTACTTATGTCCTCCGTAAGGCGAGTTGGATAGCGCCCTCTTTTGAGTCATCTTCCTTCATCCCATGTGAATACCGTATGGGAGACAGACAAACCGGGGACAACATCCCCTGTGACATCTGCAATTTGGTGGATGGTTGATGGTGGATGGTGATTCTATCGCCCCTCAGAGCAGTCTTCTGTTGATTTTTTTAAGGCCTAAAACTGAGCCGAGAATATGACATGGTGTAACGGTAAACTTTCTCACCAAATATAAAACTGCTGCACAAGACGGTATAGCCAGGTCTGATACAATCTGTTAGACTCAGCGACCGAAGGACAAACTCTGGACAATTCGTTGTGAGCCTTTATAAGGGTGCAACTATCGTGTCTATTTTTCAAATCAACTGAGTCCCTTATCGAAACCACGTTTTCGGCTTATGCTCTGGATTGGACTCCGTCCGCTTGTTTGTTGACGCCTGAAAAGGGCCAGAATGTGATTGAACTGGTGGGCGTGGGAGGGGGGCGTGTAAAGTCTGCTCCGTTCTTTAAAAATGCAATTGCACATATGTTGGAAAAAGATGGTTGCTGGATGTTTGGGTAGTATGTCCAGGTTTGGCTACCCCATGAGTATAATCTCCACGATGCCCCCACTCAGTGAACCATTTTCTTGGATGACCTACTGACTGTCCAAGGATTGTGGCCGGCCGCGGTTGGCTACGCATGCCATCACACTGTCACGCGCTTCACCGCATTGACGCACGGGCTCACTCGGTCTTAACTAATGGCTGCCGCCTTCTGGAACATGTGCCCGGTTGTTCAAAGCCATCCCACCCACTGACCCCAAAAGTGCTCAGAAATAGAATTCGGTGTCAGAATCATTTGACAAGTCCCAGCAGAAAATTGTTAAAATATGAAGGCCTGCAATCAATACAAAGACGGGAGTATCACTTGCGTTCCCTAAGCGCGCATTTTTTAAAGAAACGATCTAATAGATTACAACAAAAAAAGCAAAAAAGTTTCTTGCACTTGGACGTGCCTGAAATATTTTGCTCAACAAATACTATTAATTACACCGTTACATATCACTCTTTGTCACATCAAACAGTATTACCGATATTGTTTACACCATAAGGTCCCTTCTGTCCGCGAGAACATTTTTTTAATAATTATGTTTACGTGATTGATTGTTATCATAATGCCCCTTCCACGGGCGATCATGAGTTTGTAAAATGTTATGTTTCTGACGTAAACCCTGGTGGAATTTCAATCTCCAAAACCTGCTGGGTTGGGACATTTTGAAATGGCATCTGGTAATTCCAGTGCAAAAGAATACACATGTGTCAGATGCTGGAGTTTGTAATATCGCAGTAAGTCGGAATTTAACAGGATCCTGGGCGTCGTTAACCCCAGGCATCTCTCTGCTTGGCATTGACGTCTCGCAATCGTAATCTGCTGTACCATGTACACTTTTCAGTAATGCGTCGCCTGACGTGATGCTAATATTTTAATGGCGGCTGGCTTATGCTGACGTATTTTGGATAACTCAGCGATGTCGTGATCACACTTGTGTTTTCTGATTGATGGACTGCAAACTGAAGTTCATGCACTTATGAAGCTTGTGAGATTTCCGATTGTCTTCACATTGCACGCGCCCATTCTTCGCAAATGTTGGGAAACACAAGAAGGGAAACTATTCACATGTTAATTTCACCATTATTTACTTGGGATGGTAAGGTAGTATCATAAAAATATATGTTGCACTCCGGAAGTGTTCTTTTTTGCACCAGGGCAGTCGGTTGCCTCCAAGTTGCCTGTAAAAATTGCCTCTTGTTACATTGCGTTAAGTCCCCAGACACAAGGTGGTCTTCAGTGTTTCAAAGCGCCTACACCCTGTTCATTTGGTCATAATCACTCCTGAAACCATCTCAACTCCTTAGAAGTATGCAGCATCGGCAGCCAAACGGGTTCAAATGTTGTCAGTCATTATTCACATCAACAATCTCTACCCTCGCAGGCACCCATTTACTGCTTGGTGAGAGAAGCAATTACAGTTAAGGAACACAAGTGTCACGACTGGGATTCGAACCCACACTCTGGTTACTCGACCATGCAAACTTGAGTTCGATGATGCTCTAGGACCTTTTTTACACATTCCAAGCAAGTGTCGTAAGGAATGGTTCTCGTACCCTTCCAGATTTTCTAATACATTCGGATTTTTACGCTGCCCAACCTTTCATGTGAACGATTACTGTTGCTGGACCCTGTATGTCACTTTATTTCAATGCGTGTATTCAATGTATTTCATTTTGATGATGTCATTTTAATATTTCTAATTGACAGCAATGCATCCCGATCAACCCCTGCTCAGAAGGAACGTCTGATTGCCATTTCGATGCCAGATGCATATTCTACGGTCCTTATTCTGATCCACAATACGGTTGCAAAGTAAGTTGTTAATATATATATACGCAACATTTCCAAATCACCCCCCCCCCCCCCAAATTGACCCCAAAGTCATTCACGAGATTGGACTGGTCCCAACATGCGTCAAATAACAAACAAAACAAAGTTTCGACCTGACGTGTGACTTAAACACTATCAGTCTTTAATAGACGTTGACATATCTTTTTGGCGAGTGTCTTATTTTGATCCGCATATGGATATTATCTTAAGTGAATTATAATTCAGTGAAGATTTTTCATTCTCAAAGCTAGGCCTAAATGTGGAACTTTCCCCAACCTTTCTTAATACAGTGCAAGACTGGCTTTGCTGGTGATGGTATTGCATGCGGCTACGACAGCGACTTGGACGGCTGGCCAGATGAACAATTGGACTGTGAGGACAAAGGAACGTTCACTCACTGCACTGGGGTATGTCTAAAAATGAATTATTTGTGGCGGTTAGCATTGACGTTTAATTGACATTGATATTGCCACTGAAGTTTGGACCTCATAAATCATGTATGTTGTACTGCCCATCGGGACGTCTACATTGCAATTGGACAACAAGATCTAAGCGCACTAAAGCAACATTTTGAGTCGACTTCTGATTGTCAAAACTTCTGATGATTGTTGAGTGGTGTAGAGGAAGTAGCACACCCTCTGGGAGTTCGCGTGACACAGTGCAAATAAATACCACCTTTCACATGAAAGATTATACCCAAAGCCCAGGGTATTCTCTCGATGTGATAACGGTCAGAGAGTTAGTGGTGGTACTATATATAACATTTTAGTCATAATGGTAAGTCCCTAAACGACACATCAATATCATGGAAAGGGCATTTTAACTCGCGCTTTCCGTCCTGTCTTCCATCAAAGCCAAGTTAATTCAGCCCAAAGGGCAAACAGGTATGTGTCTTGTAGTTTCTAAGACAAGTTGAAGAATAAGTTTACTATCTGGGATGATACCTTTACTTAATTTTATTTTTACATCACTGCTGTCCTTGTTCAACCTGTCTGTCCGTACGTTCTTGTTCCTGTTTACGTTCTGCCTGTCTGTCCATCGGGCGTCTTACATCAAGCCACAGCTTCTAGATGATGTCTCCATACTTTTAAGGTTTCTGCCTTTTAAAAATGCATTTATGGTTTACCTCTTTACTTCAAGTTTCTGTTGGTTGTGTGTTGTTTTGAAATGTTCATGACGTATGAAAATAAGTGTGAGTTTGAATCTGAAAAAAAATGTTTTCCGTAAAGCGGGGTATCACATTCCGAGAACGGGTGTATTTGGGTAATTTTATTCTTCAAGCATCAAATGTTTTGTATATTTTTATTAACAGGACAACTGTCCAGCTCTTCCCAACAGTGGACAAGAAGACACCGATGGTGACGGTAAAGGTGACGCATGCGACGATGATGACGACGACGATCTCGTTAATGATTCCAGGGTAAGTGCGAATTCCCTGATTTCAACTCGTTGGCGTTCTTGTTATTTAATATTCTTCCGCAAACCGAACTGTTTTAGCGTGTAGATCTGCAACAAATTTGATACCCTGCCGCAAATACCAAGCTTAACAACGCCATGTTATGTTAGAACAGGATTTTTAAAAAGTCGAGTCATTTTGGGGTCTTGCTGCTCTGGTCAGTGTTCATTTTAGCCCTTAAAAGGCTTGATAAAAGTACATCAATTCTGTAGAGTTGTTGATCTACATTCAAAAGTTGTTGGTACCTCGCTCCATCAACAGCAGCGGTCACACGATTTGCCCTTAACATTTTGCCAGCATGAACAGTTAGCTTGTCACTTCCCTAGTACACCAGCTTTTTCACGAGTACATACTTCAAACGAAATAGCGATGCTTTTTAACACTGAACTAGCCGGCCGGATCACTTGGAGATTTTTTTGACTGGTCTTCGGGTGTGTTTCAAGTGGCATTTTGGCCAGCAGACCATTGTTAAGGAAGAACGTTGGGTCGCTTTTTATGAAACTTGCATCAGACAAGTCCCTTTCATGTAGTCCCATCCATTTAGTCCCTTTTTTCGGAAGTAGTTCCTCCAAGTAGAGCACGTATCAGTAAAAGTTAAGCTACCTTTTGGGACATTACACATTGAGGATTTTGTCATCATGAAGGACGCTTCCCAATTTATGTCCCAGATTAGTCTGTGCTTCTGTCTCTAAGGTATATAAACTGTCCTGAAACGGTTAAATTTAGTACATCCCGACAAAGGGGATGAGGAACACTTGTTGCGTGGACAGATGTAATGGCTGCGATGGTGAACGCGATACCAGTTGGGCGTCCGAGCGACTGTATCTACGGAAGCAGTCTTTCCTGCGCTTCCTCCTACGCGACAGGTTTTCTTTGACCAAGTATGTTGAGACATTGGCATCCACACACAGAAAGCGATTTGTCTGATTCTGAATAACCCCGGCAGTTGATTACTGCATGACAAGGCCTCTTTCCTGTTTGGACTTTGATATGTGAAGCAGTCTTTCGAAGTGGCCTGTTCCGTTCTTACAGATTTCAGTTTCGATCATAGACGATGCTAAAAGGCAGACTTTAGCATGGGTTCGCCAACAACTACTGCCAAACCAATTTCTTTCATTCCACTTTCGTTTCAATCAGAACTTACCATACACAACTGTGTTGATGGCTTTATCATTTGAGGAGTAATCCAATTGCTAATATTATGTGTAGCAATCCTGACCCATTTTCGAAGTCTGAAGCCTGTGGTTACGAAGTCTTTAGTCTAACCATGCAAGCTTTTAAAGACATTAATAAAAAGTAACGACTGATTTAATTGACAAACACAACGTTCTTTGGTACGGAATGCATTCTAAAAAAGTCCAGGGTAGAACTGGCCTGGACTCCGGGTCACGCGGGGCCTGACCCATTTCCGGGTCAATATCTCCAGGAATATATGTGTCTAATGACCCGGAAATGGGTCACACTGACGCAAGACCCGAGTTAAAATCCCGTATTTTAACCCTGTTGCTTGGTCAACCTTACCCAGAAATGGGTCAGGCCCCCTGGCACCCGGAATCCGGATCATTTCAGAACGGGTGTTTTTCATTTTTATAGTGATTGAATATTTCAACTGCTTCCCTATACAGGATAACTGCCAGTACCACTCCAATCGGGCTCAAAATGACGTTGATGACGATGGCGTTGGTGATGTGTGCGACAATTGTCAATTTGTGGCCAACACACGACAGGAGGACACTGACGGTGACGGCGAAGGAGATGTATGTGACGATGACATCGATGATGATGGTAAGAAAAATCAAGCAATCATTGTATTTATTAAGGGAACATTGCCTTTTTTCACTGCCTCGTTTTGCTCACATTGATGCGAATTGGAGAATGTTAATTCAACGTATTCCTTTATGAACACGCACATAGAACAGCTATTTGCAGACTGCATAGCGACGGTGTGGAGGTACAACTGTTATAAATAGACAAAACTTGTTGGGAATAGCCTTTTGGAGCGATGAAGAGAACAGGTTGACTTAAAGATAGATAAAACCAAAAATGGTTTGCTTTAGTGCGTATAGGTCGTTTGTTCGATTCCCATCCAAATAGCTTGTGAAGTTTTGACGCAGGACTCCGGGAAGGCAGTGAGTTGACAGTGCTCGTCACACATTAGTGTTAAAAAGATAAGACCAAATAACGCCACCATTGTTGAAGAAACAAGGTTTCACGGTTGAACTTTGATTCTAATCCACCAACATAGAGACCCGACCCCCATTGCCCCATCTCCGGCATGCCTGCTTCACCCTGGTAGGGCTCGGGACCTAATCGGTGGGGAATGAAGCTTAGTGCGCAACTGAGTTCCCATAAACACAGTATTAAGCCGTGTTGATACAAAGAATTAGTAATTATTTTACATTTTCTTCAATACTAATAGTTCTAACAGTACACGTGGCGGCCGTCTTCTTAACCCATTCGGGGAAGAGTGAGTTTTTGCGGCCTTTATCGGTACCTTTTCGGTTGAATATACCATTGGTGTTTCACTAGTGTAACCGAAACCAGTTATTGGTGCAGCCAAGAAAACGCACCCTTATGTAACAAATTGAGGTCAGACGGGTAAAGTAACCTGTCCTACTTTGTGGCTAGGGTGTAACTCTGTGTTCATGTGAGATGTGCGGACAGGGACTTTTGGTGACAAGTTTTGTGTCAACATGATTAAAAAGAAGTGCGGCACCGGTGTAACATCTCATAATTTGTAGACCTGACATTTTTGTTTTTTCAGGTATCCTTAACTACAATGACAACTGCATGTACGTTGCAAATGCCAAGCAGCTGGACTATGACGAGGATGGCTACGGTGATGTATGCGATAACTGTCCTGGGATTGCTAACCCGGATCAAGTAAGCCAACTTCACTATACATATCAGACACTGATGTGTGTCAAACACTGTATACTCTCTGTGTACTTTCCCGAGTCCGATTCAAACCCACGACCTATATTTGCTATTCTACAGTAGGATGTTTCACCACTAGACAACCGAGCCTGCCCCGTAGCTAGAGGCAGTTCGAATGGGTTGGGTAACGGTGTTAAGACAACATATCTTCTGTATCCCCGATGCAAATTGAGCACTGGACTCGAGCTGTGGTGTTTCTGATCTGCAGATTGTGGGTTTGAGTCCCGGTCGTGGCACTTGTTTCCTGTAGCAAAATACTAAAAACTGGTAGTGAAGATTACAAAAAGTATGTTTTCAATGTAGCCAAACTCAGCAGCTATTACCTCAGACAGACTCTTGTAACTAAGCGTTAGATGATTTGTGGGTTTTTTTTACAAAGAGATCATGTGTCTATTTAGAAAAATTAACGAGAAGGAATGCCGTTGTTCTGCAGGAAGGATATTTAAACAACGTCTGGAAAGTTGTGGCATCTGAAAGACTCATTAAAATTGCTCATTAAATCGTGTTTTCCTTTGTTTTTCGTTTTATCTAGACCGATATCGATGATGACAACGTAGGTGACGTTTGCGACACCGACGCGGACATGGACAGTGACGGTCACCAAGATGACCTGGATAATTGTGTGGATATCCCAAATAGCGACCAAGCAGATCACGATATGGACGGCATTGGTAAGTTGGCTGTGGTTTGTTTTTTTCTTCCTTTTCTTCGGTGAAACATTGTAACATTTATCGCTAAAGAGTCAGAAATAGATTCAAGAGTCGGATTTAGATTTAAGATGCTGCTGTTGAAGCTAAACAGCAAAAAGTTGGGAGTTTCCATCCTGTCCAGGAGGAATAGAAATATTCTCAGTCGTTTAATGCCAATAAAACCAGATATAAACAGAGGCCCGATGAGCTATATTGGTTTGGGATGGGGTTTTTTCGTTTTTTGTATATACAGTTGGATAAATGTACAAGTTTTTCAAAAATCCATTCTTACATATGCCTACATTCTGTTATGACATTATTTCGAGGCTCATGTAGTTTTACGGGAATTCTCCATATGTTGCTCATTACAGGCGACGCTTGTGACTTCGACGATGACAACGACGGTTTTGAAGATGTTGAGGACAATTGTCGGCTGGTATTCAACCCGAGTCAGAATGACACGAACGGTAAGGGAAAAGGGCGCCACAAAACCCCACAAACACATCCTACACTTAGCGACCTTGAAACTCAAAGCCGACAGCCGGAAGCCATGCTCTGATTATTTCAACTTGTGTTAAGATTTATTAGAAAACTCCCATATTCATCACGCGAAAAGGCAGACTTTCTCGTGGCTGCCCTTTTTTTTAGTTGAATGATTAAATGTTTTAGTGAGAGCAGCTGGTTGTTTTCAATAAAATGTTGAACGATGGAGTTATTGCATGCATGGAGGTGTGCAGCAGACATCTTGTCCCCGGGCCAGTCGTCTAGGGTTTTTAGCGTCCGCCTTAGAAAGATCTGTTGAAATTTCTTTCGGAAAGTTCTATTAAGTATACAGTATTTTTTAAAAACGACACGGGTGAGACGTAGAGTTAACTTGATTTTGTTCCGTATGTTGTTGCATTACCTAAACTGAGCACTATCAATTTACCATAATTATTGCAAATGTTTAGTGTCCAGTTTAAGTTTTCTAATCGTTTGCTTTGAAGCCGTGAAGTCGATGTCATTATTTACCTGACAATTGTTTATTAGTTGACGATCGTTAATTAATGCGAACTTTATGTTACAAGGGGTCAATTTCACAAAGCACTAAGATTCATCTTAAGATGAGTTGTTGGTATTTCCAGTATAACACTTTGCTACTTGAGTAATACACTGTTAAGCGATCCCAGGTCTTTTAATTTTACAACTTCTCCCTATATTTTTTTTTTCACTAAATAAGAGAATGGACGTGGTGATGCCTGTGAGTTTGACAACGACGGCGATGGAGTGGCCGACCTGCACGACGCATGCCCAAACAACGCCAATATCCAACGGACGGACTTGTCGCACTTCCAGCTGATCAAACTTGACCCTGAAGGGTCAGCACAAATTGACCCACATTGGATCGTCAGGAATAGAGGACAGGAAATGGTGCAAACCATCAACAGCGATCCTGGTCTGGCTATAGGTACGTTATAGATAATGGTAAAAACGCTATGTAGTACACGCCATCAAGTGTTTTTAGAGCTAAATGAGATAGAAATCAGCAAAACCTTTTTATTGGTTCACATTTTTCAACATTTGGAGAAAGTTCTCAAATAACAAAAAGAAGTTATGAGGACTCCGGGCATACACTGAGATATCGGGTCTCAGAGACATAGATATTTTCATGGTAAATGTGCCACCAGTGTGTCCGACTTAGTTCCTCCTACCAGGATGTTTGATCGTGAAACCAGGCTTTCTGCTTGTTCTCACATTTGTTTAACACTCTCGCTGTGCTGAGATGTAGAACAAAGAGCCATTCAAACAGCTTTATCCCACGCACTGCATCTTTTTGGAACTCCATGTCTGGTGCATGTTTCCCTCCATCCTACAATCTAGACTGTAGGAATACCAAGTCCTACCTTCAGCTCCCCTGAGTTATTTTCATTTTAAATGCTTTCTTCTTGTAACCCCATAGTAAGAGTGGCTTTTAGCCTTGTATGGGGCGAACGCGAATAAAACAATAAAATAAAACAACATCATGTTTACTTACTATAACTGGCATCCGTTTTCAGGCTATGATGAATTCACAGCGGTACAGTTCAGCGGCACCTTCTACGTTAACACAGAACGAGATGACGACTACGCTGGCTTCGTCTTCGGGTACCAGTCAAATCACAGATTCTACGCGGTCATGTGGAAACAGGTTACGCAGAAGTACTGGGCACCATTGCCGACCATATCAGAGGCTACAGCTGGTCTCCAACTCAAGGTAAAAACGGCAAAATATCAAAATCTGTTGAAGTCCCTTACAGCTAAAACTAAAATTTGAGACATATATTTTTATCCATACCAGTGATACCAAATTTAAACTAAAATTGTATACAGTTTAAAGTAACATTGTATGTCTATCCATTTATACATGATGCCACTCTCCCTTTAAAAAAGTTACATCTGAGAAGTAAGCACGCTTGACACAATTGTTTTCAAATCTAAACTTCACATTTGATGCTCGATGGCATGGTTTACCCCCACGCCCCCCCCCCGCCCGCATCCTATTGTGTCTTCATTGTGTTTTGGGAATCTCCGAAATTCCTTAGAGGACTTTGGGGGGGGGGGTACGTCTGTGCAACAAGAGGACAAGAGTGTGTTAAAGTATGGGAATATGTGTGGGACGCCCTCTGCCACATATCGGGCATGGTTGAGGAAAGCCACAATAAACACAAACCTGTATGTAAAGCAAAACATTCTATACTACAACCGTTGATTTAACTTTTAAAGTTTCCACGGTAAGATTTGATCATTCTAGTAAGCTAGTTCGTGCGGGCAGAGTTATGTACAATCTCCCATCAAATGCCTCATCGCGAAGAGCCATATGGTATGTTCGTAACGTTTCGACTCGACTGCCGTAAAGACAACTTGAGTTAGCCAGTTGAACGGCCTAGAGCAGCCCGTGCGGCTATATCCCTAGAGCCAACACGCCTTCAAATAGATATTTTACACCCACAAGAATTATAAGAAAAACAGTGCTTTGCCAAGAAATACAAGGTCTTGTTCGACGGTTGGCTTGAATGAAATTCACGCAATCCGAAACGTCATGCAGACGTCAAGGCTGATTATCTTATATAAACGTAAACATTTTGAAATACGAGCGTAGGTAGGTTAGATATTTCCCGTATGTCTACCTACCGGAGATTTGTCTTTGAATGTCAAATTCACTGCCAGACTCAAAATGATTAATTAGGTGTGCTTGATACATAAACGTCATACTCCTTAGTAGCTTCAAAAAATCCCAAAATAGGCCACTACCGGCCAGAACTTTTTAAAGAAAGAGAAAGAAAGCCACTCGATTTACTGTCAGTTTATCTTAACCAAACCTCGTTTGACAGACGTCAAGTCGTATTGAGGAAACAGGTGAGGCGGTTTTTGAAAGGAAATTCGGTTGGCATTGGTTAATGGCCATTTTCCCCCCTGAAGCAACCCACGGGGTTGAGGGCACGTACAGGAAAACCACAGGGGAAAGGTTTCTGATGCGCAGATTGTGGCTCGCCCCCTACTTCGTAGCCAGGAAGGGATCTAAATTGCTCTCACACGCTATACGGACACGGTTGGGTGGATTGTTTTTGGAGGGGATTTTTCTTTTTTCCTTTATCGATTTGCAACGCCTGGTGGTCTTCATCGGCTGGGTTTTCTTTGTATTCCTGGTATTATGAAGTAGAAGACACAGGGTAACACCAAAAACGAAAAACTTAAAAGATACGTCACACAAAGCAATTTTATAGGCAACTTGAAGGCAACCAACCGCCCTCACCGCAACTCTTCATTTATGCTGCTTTGCGATCTCAAAGGAAATAGAACATGACTAAAGACACTATTTAAACATCAGAGAACTAATTTGCATATAGATCTTGTATTTGTATCAGGATGGCTCAGTGGTCTCTTTCCCTGCCTTTCACCTCTGTGGACCCCGTTCGAATCTCACCTCAGACCCGGGACCTTACGAGTAGATTGGGTTTACAGTCCCAACCTGATTGCGTGGGTTTTTCATTCGTTGGGGTTTTACTCCCACATCTAAATCTGAACAGTTCCTTTCGTTTCCCATTTTTCCTGTTATCTGGTGCTACTTTCGAAATAAACAAACAAATAAATTGCAAAAATGTGCTGGAATTAGTAGAAAATGCTGTTGCAATCTTCGTCTTCGTTCAAACTTGTAGAAGTTTAACTGATTACAACCTGATGGTTTAATAATACTCAATGGTCGGTGGTGCACATTATCTACTCACTGTGTTCTTCCATTGTGTTTTATTCTATTGTTTAATCTTGATTTTCTTACTTGATTTGATTTTGTCTCACACAGTTGATCAACTCGACGACAGGTCCAGGTGAATATTTAAGAAATGCTCTGTGGCATACGGGAGACACCGGAGATCAGGTAATTCATTTTATTCAGGACTGATTCAAAATGGATGAGATAATATCTCTTGTCAAAAATGCTTGTCAACAACAACAACTGAGTCAATCAGAAAAACGTGTGGCACATTGCACTCAGATCTCTTAATACTTTGCCGTTTGGAATTGCTGCTTGCCCTTTTTAAGAGTTGCCCATACAAAAACACGTAGAGTGTGTTGGAATTAGTGCGTAGTGATTTAAAAAAAAAAAAAAATAGGCCTAATTTGCTTCTGGAAATACAACCAGTGGACCGTATCGGTCCGCCATTTTGTGGAGTCAAAAATTGGTTCCACAAAACAGCGGACCATGTTCTGTCATAATATTGCACAAAATCCACAATTCAGCAAGGAATGTATATGTGAATCATTATATCCCACTTTAAAAAATATCTTCCCAACCATATTCAATTTATCATGCTTATTATAGCACAAAACGTCCAATTCAAAGCAACGTGCCTCTTTAATATGGCAGGAAATGTGAATTTCGGTATGTTACTTTGTTGATTTCATCACGACAGTGTTAAGTTTCCTTCCGAGAATTACCATTAGTGCACACATGTTTTATCTTTTAGAAATTAAGTAAGAAAACAAGTTTCAATAGGGTTGACCAATTAAGACACATAATCCTATATGAGTATTTAAATCAATCTATGCACGGTTTAATCAGGGAAAATTAAACCAAACCGTTACTGGTATCCGCTTACAAACTTCCCCTACACAAACGAGTAACTTCATCCAGGGGTATCTCCAGTTTCCGGGTAAATTAAGAACTGCAGCCCCGAAGGATCCTAAACTATTGTGTCAGACCGCGCATTTACATGGATAACCACGCAGGAACCCATTTCCGCAGTATACATTTGAATTAATTATGATATAATCTTTAATTGTATTGTATGACACATGAAAGGGGTGTGGGTGGGTCAATCGTGGGTCACGATATGGTGATTTCTTCCCCAATATGGAACATGTGAAAGCAATCCAAACCAACGTACGTTGATGAGCACTCCCCACGTACTGCGAGTGTGTTGCGAGTAGATAACACTCTTGAAGTACCACTAATCCAAGGTCTGGTTGGTTCCGGTGGGATCAACAGGCTTTGCATGATTTCCCCCTGCGTGATTAATAATTACACTCTGTGAGAACAGTCTTAGGTCGTATAGTGCTTCATTTAGACGGGAATTTGATATTTCTAAAGTATAAATCGGTGTGACGTTGCTGTTCTTTCAATGAAATACAAATAAAAAGAAGAAGAAAAACACAGTTAACTTTCCCTTGCTTAATAATCTTAGGTTTTGACGTTGACAGCATTTGCACAAAATTTCAAAGAGATGTTGGGAAATATGCAATGATGCCTGCGATTGGTAGTCGTTGGGTGTGTGTCCACATCGCCAATGTTGAAAAAGTGGTCTGTAGGTGATTTGGCTTTGACTCGTAGATGCTTATTCTAAATGGTTGCATTTTTGCTGGGTTTCAGGTCAAGCTCATTTGGAGCGACGCTAACAAGATCGGATGGAAAGATTTCACAGCTTACAGATGGACTTTGACACACAGACCCAAAACTGGCTACATTAGGTAAGTAACAAAACCATCACTGTTTGAGTTATCAGTATGACAGAAGTGGAATATAATGTATTATATACCGCAAACATAAACCCTTGTCAATTGATTTTTTTGCGTGACGCTCCTCAACTTAATATAGGAGTCCTTTATTGATAAATTAATATAGGAAGTAAACGGCATTGCTTACACCACTACATACATCAATTTATTGTTATCAATGTGAGGACTCTCCTTCGTCTCTCGAACTTAACACTCTCGTTAGACTAAGCCCATGAACAGAAGAAGAGGACACAAAAATACAAAGGATTCCAATGTGAGGCCAGCATTGTTCCTTTTGCGTTCCTTTGTTCTACTGTCCCCTCTCTTTTGATAATACCATGACACGGTTTTATAAAATTGGTCCCTGTCTCGAACTCGATTTAGCTCCAATGTGCATCTTGACAATGACAATCAGGATCGTATTATCGATGATTTTGTAATCATTCATATCATAGCTTCTCGATATGGTTCAGGCAACTTAAGTCATGTTCCGATGGGTTATTTTTCTTCTTTTGCCGACAGAGTGACGATGTACGAAGGCAGCAAGGTGTTGGCTGATTCGGACGCTCTTTACGACAGGACATTACAGGGTGGTCGAATTGGTCTGTTCTGCTTCTCACAGGAGATGGTGTTCTTCTCCGATCTGGAATATAAATGCATCGAAGATGTAAGTCACTTTTTATTCAGAACTCTTGTTGTGCCAACTGCCTTGAGTTTTATTGATATATAGTTGTTTGATTAAACTCACGTATCGTTCACGAAGGACCAATTTACATTAGTTGACAAATAAAGCTAGTGATTAAACGCTTTAAAACATAAAATGTACAAATGCAATAAAATGTCTAGACCATGTACATCAATAGGTACCTTATTTAATATTATATTGGAACCACTAAGGGGCTTCCGAAATAGAAATTAAGCGCCAAAGACTGGTTTGCATTGTATTCATGCAGTTCTAATTACTACTTGTCTAAATTGTCGATGCTTGTCACTTTGAACTACAACACAAAATACATCACTTTTCTAGTTTAAAAAGTAGTATTTTTAAGAGCCGCCTTGTGGGATCACAAATCTTATTCGGATAGTTTGGATCCTTCAAAATGTAAACATCTTCTTACTAAGATACTGAAGTGCGATTATGTATCTCTTTACCTTCAGTAGTTGTTTTCATTCTTAGCAAGATATGTTTTACTACCGCCAAAATTACCTCTTCACGTTTGCATTTAACGTCTCCTTGCCATTGTGACTAACTTTCACCAATGCATTGTGGACATGTTTTCCTTAAACTATTTGCGTCTCGGTTTTTTTATAACAGCTTAATGCCTCAAAACTGACACGTAATTTTTCGTATTTCCAAACACTCTTCCGTGTATATTTGGAAACATCGAAGTTTTGCTTTCTTGTTGTAAAAAATAAAATATCTTCTCGTGTTTTCTTTGCAGGAATAAATCAAAAACATCACATCTCTACTTCCATCTGATCAACACTGCTTTAGGAACTTTTCGTTTGATCCAGCGATGAGAAAAGACAATACTGGCTGTTTACATCGTTCCTCCCACGACTATTTCGTTCTGGATAATCGACTGCTTCAGGACATGACAAATCTTCACAAGTCGCACACGCATCGCACCCGGACAGAGAAACATGCTGCCTTAAAGATGCTGCCTGCTTACTTAACAAAACCGCTTTGATTGTTGGCACCCTGTTATCCTATGCATACACTGTGCGAGAAAAGGCGTCAGTATACCAGTGACTCGGGCATGGACCAATATTAAACCGGACAAGCGGATTATACTACCCGTATACAGATATGAGATACAGTACGCACATAATTATAAACTTTTAAAAAAAGTATTATAAAGTTATCATAGATATTATTATTATTATTGTCATTATTGTAAAAAAAAAATCAGCGCATGCGCTTGTTCTTCCTGCTGTGGTCGCCCGAAAGAGTTCAAACCAGTTTGTTTGTTTGTTTGTTTGATTGTTTGTTTGCAAAGATAGACATCGAGGGCGCATTTCGATCATAAAGTTGGTGGAACCTTGGACTAAGTTATTCTTCGCGTGCTGGAAGAATGTTAGAATTGACTCGGGCAATCCTCGCTTGCTGAAAGTAATTTTTGTTTGTGGCCTCTTCGTTGGGACCCAGCTGATAGTCAGGAAATTGCTTCAGCGCCAAAAGGGTGAAAATTCCCGTCGAGATTTGACTGAAAAATTGCAGTCAGGGGAATCATAATTTGCATAGTGCTTAGCTTTCTAATCAAGTAGGCCTTGACACACGCAGTGGTCACCATCATTGTCTTCCCGGTAAATCATCGTTTAAAGTATGTTATATATTTTTGTGCATCTATTTATGGTGTAATGGAAACATTATATTATAAAAACCTGTTTTATTATATGAAGCAGATTTGTTGTTTTTTTATGTGTGAGCCAAAAAGTGTTATATCTGCCTGTGTATTATTCTTCCCGCAAGTATTGCTATATTAATCCTCTATATTTGTAAATTTATTGATAACTTTCTGTGATATTAAAGCCGGGTCGCCATGGCCTGAGGTGTGTCACAAACGAGTCGGCTTTGATATCACAAAAGAAAGTAAAAACAACCTGTAAAATATTTGATCAGTTTAAACGGTTAACATGCATATTAAGTGATTCAATTAATAATTAACCAACCTGTTTTAACGTTTCCACGCATGCAACTCAGTAAAATGATATTTCTATTATTGTCGTTAATGGTAAATGTTTTTTTGTTTGTTTTTTTAACACAGGGTGTTTTCTGCCTAAGGTTTTAATTGACAGTTGACATTTTGTACATTTTTTAGCGTGCGGAAAGTTGCAATATCTGACGTCATCATATTATAGCTTATTTGCGTTTTGGAATGAAAGTTGTCTGTTTTTTTGTGACCATTTTGTTGTGAAATGGAAAAACGATCCTGCCAAATATGAGAAAGGGATGGTACGATAATGGGAATGATTCCTTCGAAAAGAATTACCCCAAAATTACATAACTGCACTTGTTTGTTAAAAACAGAACATAAAAAAAAGAGTATAGCAAAGCTTGTCGAAATGCATGTTCCAGCCCGACAACTTCGAACAAAAACATCAAATAGTACCAAAAACCGTTTAAGTTTGTTCCCAAGACCATCACATGTGTTGAACATTACTTTCATTGTTTAATTAACAAGAGGTGTTGAGATAGCACCTGGAATTAGAGTTACTGGAATTGTCGTACGTACCCCTTTCGATAAAGGCCACAAAGTTTAACAAAACTGTCTCAACTTTGTTTCTAGACATGCAAAATGGAGATCAACGGAAGAACACTCAATAAAAAATTATTATAAAACCAGCAAAACACCATGGCAATAATTGCAAAATGCACTCACTCAAAAGGAAACCGTGCTCTGTCCTCACCCTTATGCCACGCCAACCCCCCAACAATCACAGTGTCACATTTTCTGCCATTTTTCAGATTTGTTATTTACAATTCAAGATGTCACTGTTAAAAGATTAAACCCAATTTTTATTTTGTCAATTTTCAAATCGGCATTTTTCAAAACTGGGGTGAAAATTCCAGAATTACTCATTAAACCAAATAAGTTCTCAGAAATAACTTGCTCATCATTTCGAATTTTGTCGTCACATTAATAATACTCTTCAATACAGTAACGTTCTTTTCGCAGTGAAAATAAATAAATCCTGTGAATAAATACAATTTAGCTTGAATTATTATTTTATAGCCGTTCTAATTTAAATGTATAGTTTATTTTAACAAATATTAATTAATATTATGTTATTGATTGTGAATTAAACTTTGCCCTAATAGGAACGTAAACATTCGCGAAAACTCTGAGCAGATTAATTTTCCGAGGATTTGAGAAGACTAATTGACTTTTCTTTGGAGAAATTAAAACATAAACGGGTATTTGTCCGATTCCAAAAGTTGTTGAGACATTTTGGAGTGTTCAATTTTATTTTCAAGTTTTGATTTAATCCGAGGTGGCTTCAAAATGCTGGCCCTGGATGGTATCAGAAAAAGAGGTACAACAAATGTCTTCTTTTTGTTGAATTAAATTACTTTAAATTTATTTTTTTTAAATGTTGTATAATCATGTTGGTAAAACACGAAAAACAAAGCTGTAGATATCTCGCCTATACGTACAAACCGTGTTGAGTGTGTCAGATTACCTGTGTCGAGACTTGTCTACTAATACGTGTTGCTTTACAGGGACACGTTGCCTTCGGACTAGGGCGCTTTGGGCTTTAAAGAGCGTTTGTTTTGAAACGAATAATTGTTTGGAAAGATGTTTGAAAAGTAAAAGTAGAATATAATGATTTAAATGTATCATTTCAAATATGAAATTATGTTGTTTTCCTATGTGAACTTACATGGTCTGACATTTTGTAGGACCACATGTTGTACTCCAAAAACTTAGGGACCTCGTTAGTTCACGAAGTAAAAGGAAAGCCACACAATTTCGAGAGATACTTGTGTGAATCATTATAATAATTCTACTTGTAAAATATATATCCAACCATGTAATTTAATAGCAGACGATTGTTACTGCCCCAAAGCACCCAAACCGAAGGCAATGTGAACAGCATTAACACCAGTACTGTCCTGATCGTGTCCGTCTACTAGAAACTCTGCTGCGGGTTTTTACTGTTGCTCCTTTCAAACACCAGATTCACGTTTCCCTTTTTCATCTTGCATAGAGAAAGGCTCGTTTTTCAAAACCAAAGTTTTGCGCAAAAATCCTGCGATAAAATTTTCCAAGGATCGGATGAATGATGTGTTTGATGAAACTTAAAGACGGGAAAGTTCATTCAATATTTTTTTCGACTTAAAGATGCTTGGCCCAATTGTCGGCCGATTTCACCCCATTACTAAGAATTCAATTTTAAATAGTTATTTGATAGATTGGAGAAAGTTACAAGCTTGCATAAGGTATTGCACGAAAAGATATCTGTCAATGATTAGCGCTAGTTAATAAAAACTATGAATGAATTATTGTTGGGATCTAGACATTATCTCATCCCCCATCAGCCATGTACAAATACTCGAGTATGTTACATGTATGCTGTGCAATGCCATGGCATAATAATATGCGAAAGTTTTTGTATGGTGTTCGTTTCGGATCAGCAGCATCTGTCAATATTCGCTCAGAGAAAGAAAACAAATCAGTTCATGCAATTTTAATCCCAGCTCGGATAAAGTTTTAAGAATAGGAGTGTCTTTTGAAAAAATATATCAGAATATTTCAAAAGTTCATTTTTAGATCCCAGCGAATGAGGGACAGTTGGCATTTTTATCAAGATTGACTACACTATAACCTGCTAGTGTGAACCTGGTGAAGGCCTAAGAGCTGTACGATATCATCGTCATTTCTTTAGGGAACACTTGTGAACCGACACCTCGACGACAAAACAGGCCTTTGACAGTCCACTCTTTGTTGGGGAGTAAGGATCGGAAGTCCCGCATCATCCCTCGCAGTGCATGAAGACGGTGTTGTCGCCTTGCTCTTAGCGTCAACTTCACAACGGTAAAGTACACTTTTTTAACCGTGTGAGGCATCATCGTATGTCACCTAAAGTTACCATAGTCCCTTTGGGTGACATCAGACTGGTTCATGCACCTTTATGACTGCGTCCTGCTACGTTGTCCACAGGACAAATTCACTAATCGATGTCTCTTTTGTGGGGGTGAGGTCGTGGGGAATCATGAGCTACTCTGCCCCATGCAGTGCATCTATGTGTTAATTTCTGGGGGTGATAACGCTACTATCTAGACCTTTGACTTAAAATATTTTAATGGGTACTGGCATACTGTCAGTTAAATTTCAACTAATGTGTTTTTACTACATTGGTATACTCTCTGGTGCCACCTATAGCGTCACAAAACCTCACAAAACCTCACTCCCTAATCTGAGACCATAGAGGCAGATGAATATAAACCATAGTTCACAATCTCAATCATGCTCCAACCCAGTTACAGACACGTCAACTGGTTTTGCAAAGTGAACGGAGTTTTGCAGGTCATGAGAAACGATGATGGCATTTATGCACCACACTACAAGCAGACTCATCGTAGATTTAGACTTTGGTTGAGAATCTCGTTGAAAGACATGGGGGCCTCGTGGTGTTTTTGTGTTTTGTTTTGGGGGGTTTTGGGTTTTTTTTGTTTTTTTTACATCCTAGGTCGTGATGACAAGAGGGAACACAAAGTAGGCGTTACTCCCCTCCCAATTAATGTTCCCACTGATACGGTATGTCATCCCAACGGGGAAATATACGTGATGTCTTAGAATGTAAATCCCCTAAACTGAAAGATATTAAGTGTTTCCTTTCTAAAAGCTGGCTGTGGCAAGGCCAGACTAAATTGCAGAGAAGAAAAGGTCTCCGAACTTAAGGATCTGGGTCAAATTTCATAGTGCTGCTCAAGCACAAAACTTAGCTAATCTCAACATAAATATGTCTACAAAAAAAGGTTACCAGTATAGTACTACCGCACATAGGCGATTCCACACTATGAGCCAAACGATAACTTTGTAAGAGAGGCATGGGAGAGTGAGACAAAAGTAACTATGTTGTCAGTCTTTTGATGTGCATTCCAAAGCTGTTCATGCTTATTCATAGCAATATGGTGTAATACATCACTCCTCAGATAGCGCCCATTGCCCAGCGAAGGTCATTGTGTTTTAAACCCAGCTGACGATCAGATGTGATCGTTCTAGCGCTCTCTTTAAGTCACCATGATGGAGTCTCTAGATCTGCTGCTTTATCCGACTTCTCTCTGCATGCTTTTCTCTTGCGGTTGGATAAAACAGACAAGTTATGGAGACATTTCCTGACGACCAGCTTACACCACTCCGCTGACACCATCAATGAAGAAAGGTAAACTTAACCTTCGAGGTCAATTTAAACGTAAATTAACCGTAGTTAAGAAAAGATGGCGGTCCTGAGCCACTTCTCCGGTGTCAACCGAAATGGGCGACAATTCGATCACACTGCCATGACATTATGGTTTTATTCCTAATTTAAACAGTGTGGTCACAATGTGAGGTATACGCAGTATGACCACTATGTGAACACACAGCGTGGGGGAAACAGCAATCCGATCTCCCGAATATCCAGCACGTTTTCGAAGACTACCCTCTCAAGTTGAAACAACATTTCTGCGATCTTTGTTCGAAGTCTGTTGAAGCGTCAAGACAGCTCATCTCCGGTAAAAAAAACACCTCCCATTTGTTCTCAATTAGTTTGTTATAATGGAAAGCGTCTTCCAAACTTCGGAGACAGGATGAAAGCGAAATTGACCTTCCTTCCTTCTACTTCTCTATGACTATGAGGCCTACGTGCGTAATAACGCGTCCGATGGATGCTCAAAGCAATTGTTGGCACACGAAGCCACTGTTTTCTCCAAAGAAAAATAGTTTGACTCAAACTTGCTGATGAACGTAGCCCTGCTCTAAACGACGCCGAAGATCCTTTAGTCACATGTTAGAGCAACTCTGTTCAACCCCCAAGCAATAATTACTGGACTTTTGAGCTTGACCACATTGACCACAGACCTAAAAACTCTTTTCAAAGTCGTTCATAACGGTCATAATCTCGTGAGGGTCATTGACTATTTTGACGTATTACCAATATCCGATCCAGACTCGACTTAAAATGACCACAAATTGAACTCGGAAATCCGTCTTTCACACCCCCCCCCAGACTTTGGACCCCTGGAAACACTCAATTTATTTCTAAATTCCACACAGAAGGGAACCTGTAGTTGAAGAACTACAGATTTCAGAGACATTCACATATTTTGAACGAAAAACAAACGGAGGGAATTTTAGTGAGCCCTGACTCGACGATACGACATTCTGCCCTCGGGAAGCTCTGGAAGTCACCGTGAATAGTTTGTTTCTTTGAATGTAAAATATTTACACACATAAGTCAATTAGCAAAGGCACTGATCATGTGAGGATTCAGACCGTCAATGCCCATTGCTTTTTAGAGACGGATGGTCAGGTCTCGATGCAGAAATTTGTTGACTTTATTTACTACATTTCTTATGATTTCATTTGCGATATATTGCCGCCATTTTGATCACAGTGTGCTACTTCAAAGGTGCTTGAAACACAAATCGTTTTCCACATGGAGCAGTTTGCCTCTTTTTCAGTTACTTCTCACCAACTTGTTGTGCAAACGTTACACTGCTTGAAGTTTTTCCTCCTTGGGTGATTCTAGCACCTACGTTACACCGATGTTAGTCTAACATCAGTGTTATTTATTTGATTTCTTACCCAATTTGGGGGTACTGTATTACCTTTTCCTTTTGTGTTATGTCTTACACAAGTAAGAGGTTCAAAAAATATTCGTTTCACCCAAAATTGCTTTTTGCCCGTCCACTTGAATTGCTCAGTGCTGTACAAATGGGATAGATTTTTCCTGGTTGATTTCGTATTCACAATCAAACTCGCTCAAAATCTTGAAAAATCTATCTCGTGGAACACAAAGGTAAACCTTCGCTGGAGCCCATCAATCCCATATCCATCATGGCTGTCACATGTAACAAAAGGTTTACCCACTTTACGATCATACCATGGTAGTGCCTATTCGACCGTAAATACACTGTTCTACAGCCATGATTTTAGCGATGTGTCGACTGTTTAGGTTGGAACAGCGTCTGCATTACTTCTACATCTTGCTGGGTGGTAAGTGTTTCATCTTTAGGGTTGCTTATTACGGTTCCATCAGCAAGTAACGTACCAAAAGTTGATGAAAAAACTATATAATTCCACACTGGAATCGATATACTGCTCGAATCAATAGGCGTTCTTATCTGATCACAGGCAACACACCAACAAGTTAGCACCACAAAACCATTCACACCTTTCTCAAAAAGGGTAGCATCACAGGGGCGTGGGGTATCCTTATAACTTTGGATGAATGATTCAACTTTGTTTATAATCTTGCTTGGTAAAAAATGTCAGATATTGCCTGAGATCGCACCACAAAGCATCATCTTCCTTCGTGCCTGCGTTGGGCAATTGCAGTCTATCAACACCTCTGCTTTTCATGGTGTGAATGTTACACCTCGATGGCCATGTTCAGACAGCGTACTAAAGTTGGACCCGAACCGGTTTAACTTTACTAGCAGCAGGGGCAGTCGTAAAAATAAAACTACCTTGCGTTTAGACAGCTCGAAGTTAAAC